>PVJX010003327.1:0-110955 GCA_004027295.1 Dolichotis patagonum
CTTTTGATATAATTGCATGTATATTTGAGTGGGTAAGATGGATGACCATATTGCTGTTTTTGTCAGATCGTGGAGCAGAACTGTTAACAGTCTCACTGTTTGAATGTCTACATGTTTTAACTTTGTAATTTGAACAACTATTTCCAAGAAGTCAGTATGTAATTTGTCAAGTAATAATTTCTTAGGTTTTTTTGTTGTTTTGCTTTTCCTTTTTTCCTTGGAATTCTGTATTGTTGCTATCCTTTATTCTGTTTTGCTTTTCTGTTTTGTTTTTTTCTCCTTAAATAAAAATTAAAATAAAATGAAATATTCACTAACATCTACACATTCACACACTCATACATATGTACTTGTATTATTATTTTCTCATTGTATTAATACACTTAAATGAACATGTATGTATCTTTTGGCTGACCCATCATTGAGGGTGGGCTGTACTGTAAATCTCGCAAGGCAAGACCCTGGACAGGACACAGGGAGCACAGAAGTGCCTATCCAAGAATGTCCACAGAAGCAAGGGATAGGGCAATGGCCAAATCAGAGATGTCGGAGCCCAGAACAGCCAGTAAGTTATAAGGACTCTCAAGAATGACGGTCTATTCCTAGCCATGTAGTAAAAGGGGCTCAGAACACAGACACCCCTCCCTGCTGAGTTCCAGCTTGGGACTCCCTACCTTAGTTGAAAAAGGAAGCTATCTACCTCCCTATTTCTCTCCCTTTTCCAATAACATGATTTTCTTTCTCCTTCTGAACTTACATCTCTAATTTTTTTATTGATGTAGGCTTTTTTTATTTTCCCCTAAACAAAAATCTACTCTCAGGAAATGTAACAATATATTGTCTAGTTTATACTTAATCTGTTTTGACAGTTTAGATTATAAACTACCTAAAGACAAGAACAGTTTTTATGATCACTATATAATAAATGCCTGATATTTAGAAATAACTGAAAAAAGGAATCTTATAGAAGCATGAGTTTAAATTGCCAAAAGAACATTTGCTTATATGAAAGACAATTTGCAGTGATCAGGAGGAAAACTGTTTCTAATATTGAACTAATATGAATATAAGACAATCAATGATCGCATACACTACAATTTTTATAATTCAACCAAGCGCAGAAGCAAACTCTGAAGTATATACGTGGCCTCGCCAAGGTTTCCTAAAATCAAATCACTACCGTAAAAATACTAATAATGCTATAAACTGGGATTGAAGAGTAATCTAACATGTGATTTTTTTATTTAAAATGTGTTTCTCTGTATTAGGAAGAAATGTCTATTAACTCATTCTCATATTAATGTGTTAAATGACTCTTAAAGTAAAGACCAAGATCCAGTGTAAGATTTTGTGTGAAAAATAAAAGACTAAGAAATTTTTAAATGTTTTAAATCATCACCCTAAAATTGCTTATATTAAACATAAGGAAAATGCTTGACATGCAAAAAGACCACTGAGTACTTGTTCTATGTTGAATTTTCTAAAATAATATAACTAGAAAAATTGAGAAGGTAGCAGGTCTCAACCTGTGTACTTATTTCTTAATAGGTGCATCATTCTCTTTGAATCATTCATCCTCTTTGTGAGAATTTCCTCTACATCCCATCACTTATATAGTCCAAGAGTTTCCTTCATGCTTTAGCTTATTAATTCTCATTGTTCATACTCTATCTTACAATGTATCTGTTTTTATATGAATGCATACTATAAGTGAGGACTTCTACAATATGGAGAAAAAGTCATTGTTAAAGTCAGCTGCATCACAAAAGCCTCAGTCTAGCAAAACTTTGTACTGTGCTGACATATTCCACCATATGACAATAAAGAGGACCATGGAAGCCAGGCTCAGCATGAAGCCTGGATGTGTGTTTGCCTCAGTGACTCACCCTTCAGGATAAGCATTATCTTCTCTCATCCTTCTCTCAAGATACAATTTCCTGGGTGGGCCAGTCTCATGGGCAGGGCCCCCTGTGCACCCAAATGTAGGGGCTTAGGCTTGGCTTAATGCTGAAATGTGGCCACTGTGAATTTCTTAACAACTTTGGAACACTGGACCCAGAATTTTATTTTATATTGGATACAAAAGTTATTTTATACTGGATACAAAAGTTACAAAAGTATGTACTGGGAGTGATAATCCATGAAGCCATAGTATGGATTTATCTAATGATAAGATTTCTTAATGTCAGTAGGGAATCATACAATGAACAAGAGGGACATAAAATGTCAGGATTAAAGAAGGAGAAGGCAAATGGTGACTTCAAAAGAGCTGAGTGCAGAAATTAGATCATTGTTTGTGAAATAGTTATTTATCGTGTATGTGTCATGTCCTGTTCTGGGTGCTGAGATGACAATAAGCAATACAGACGAAGTCTCAGATTTCACTCTAGGGAGGAATTAGGTCTGTTTTCTGTAATTAGTAACCCCATGGGGTAGGGTTTAGGAAAAGGCTTACTATACATAATGCATACAGTATATGGTGTCGTTACCTTCAGTAACCACACAAAGTGATGATAGCTAAGATATTTTAATTATTACCACTAATCTTTTATGAGTGAGATATTTCTTGAGTAAAATCTGCTCTCTGATAATCTCTGGTTTTCCCTTTGGAAATTCTGAATTTCATGAATCAATATTGGTCATTCTCTTTACTTCGTCATTCGCAATACAGAGTTTCAAGTTGGAAATATTACCGGCATATTTTAAAATGGATACTCATCCCAGAAGTAACCTTATAATGCTCTTTTCTTCTCTCTATTCTGAAATACGGCTTTTGTTTCAAAAATAAGAATCATGTTCCCTGTTGAAAAAAACACGAAGGATGCCAAAGACAAATTGGAAAGTGAAATGAAAGATGCCAATCATGAGCACCCGGCAAACCTTTTATGCCAAGATTTGATGAGATGCCAGGAAGACAGACATATGGAAGAACTTCACAATGAAGAAATGCAGAAATGTAAAGAAATGCAATTGAGGCAAGAGGAGGACCGATGTAGAAGGGAGGAAGAGATGGTGATTTTCCAACATGAGATGGAAGAACAGATGAGGTGCCACAGAGAGGAAAGTTACAGCTGGATATGCTACATGGATCCAAGAGAAAGAGACATGAGAATGGGTGGCAGAGAAGCAGTGAACATGGGAGATCCATACAGTTCAGGAGGACAGAAACTCCCACCTCTAGTTGGTGGTGGCAGCAGAGGTTATGAAGCTAATCCCTGAGTCCCACCAGCAACCATGAGTGGTCCCATGATGGGAAGTGACATGTCTACCAAACGATTTGGCAGGGAGGTGCAGGGCTGTGAGTGGCCAGGGCCCTAGAGGAATGGGACCTGGAGCTCCAGCAGAATATGGTAGAGGGAGAGAAGGGTATAAAGGCCCCAACAAAACCCCCCAATTTTAGATGTCATAGCTAGGCTTTCATTCCAGTTTGTGTCTTTTGTTTAAATACCACTTGTAAATTCTTGCATTTTAGTAAGAAAGCTATCTTTTTATGGATGTTAGTTTACTGACCTAATTATTTGTTGGTGGTCTGTTTGGGCAGGTAAAATTATGTAATGCAGTGTTTGAAGCAGGAGAAAAAAAGTTTTCCTTTTCATTTCCTTTTTTTTTTAAACCGTATAATGTCCTCAAGTTAATGGCAGTGTACCTTGTCACTGAGTTTCCAGTGTGCTAGTTTTATTTTATTTTTTTACTGTGCTTCAAATAAATAGAAGAAATAGTTACAATACTGATCTTCAACTTTGCCATTCATGCTTGAATGCACATTAGATATTCCACTTTGACAGCATGAGCGTGTCTAGGCCTTTGAATGGTAAATGCCATTTCTCGCAAATGTATCTGGAGGCTAAGTGTTGCTTTTTATTGTTTTAAAAGAGAAATACATATTGAAGTAGTTCACAATTTGTTTGGCATTATCGGAAGCAAGCTGGTGCTAAGTATTTTTTAAATGTTACACAAGCAAAGCTGAACTGTAAATCTTCACTCAGGAATATGTATTGAGATTGTGGAATTGGGTATAAGATTGGTAAGGGGAGAACATGGGTCTGGTTAAATGCATCCTTTATGGCACTATGATCTATCCTTTCCTTGAAAGTGTTTAAACAGTGGAAAGACTGTTGCATTTCCCCATTCTTGTTTTTAAAAAGACAAGAATTCCAAGCCCTAAAAATGGCTTGCATTGAACTTTTACATTTGAATTAAAGATTTCTAAACACAGAAAAAAGAATCAGGTTCCCAACACATGAGTCTTTTTAGATAAAATAATTGATTGTTTATAGCTGGATTTTATGTCACCGATTCTGAAAAAGAACCGATGAACAAAAACTAGACAACCAAGCAATACAAAGTGATGCTTATGATTACAATTCTGGAGCAGTGTTCCTCAGAAATTAAGAACAGTTAACCATGAATCTTACTAAATTGTTCTTATTCTTATAGAAAATATCTAAAGTGAATGCCAATATAGTGTTATTTAGTACACTGATGCAGGCAACCAGTGGATATTTTTGATTGAATGAATACATAAATGAATAATAACGGATGGGACATATCAACAGTCATATCCTCAATAAACCATTTGCTAATACTACCAACAATAAATAATGATCAGTTAGATTTTTTTGAAAAAGTGGGGATTTTTGTAACCTAAAAGAAAGACTAATGTCCAAAATACACCCAATTTTCATCATCCTAACTTCCTTTCAAATTAATTATAGCAGATACAAATTGAATATCCTTTAGAAAGCAGGATATTGAAAAGTAAGCACATTTTGTCAGTCTGAAGTATAAACCTATGTTCCTTAAGAAATAAAGTGAATCCAGTGTGCACTGCAATTTGGAGCCATGAGAAAGCACATAGTCACAGGTGAGTAACAATGTATGAGTCAAGTGCTTCCTAAATGGGAAAGAAGAGCCAACTGTTAAACATTCATTCAAAAAGAATCTCTCTCCTACAATTGCAGGATATGTTCTCAGTACATATCATTCACCTAGCACTATCTGAGAATCTTCAGTTAAAACTCATCCTGCTAATATGTTGCAAAGCCAATACAGCTACCTTAGAATTCTCTGAATACATAGCCATTGTACTTCATAGAATCACAGGGCTTCAAAACATCCTGAGAGTTAATCTCATGCATTCTCCCAGAGTAAACCACCATGATTTTACTGATCTACACATTCAAAATTAATCAAGACGACATTGATAGTATATTTTCATTTTTTTAAAAAAAGTTTGAATTTGAATTCACTCAACCCTATTTTTGTGTTTTATTATTTTCATTGTGAATATATTTCAAAATGAGAGTCTCCAAAAAATCCATGGTGATTACAACTTTAACACTTTTATCATTGGTTTTTGAAGAGAAAATATACTGTTATTATATCCTTTATTTAAATACTCTTAAATTATCTCTCAGGATGTTTTTTAGAATAAAATCATCGCTGTTTGCTTAAAATTGTTTCAATTCTTTAAGCATTTGTTGTTTATTAATATATCTTAAAGTTCTATATAATGTTTTAGGTGATATTATTTAATCTAGAAGCCCAGAGATATATATGCCTGTCTCTGTCAGTGCTGTTAATTTTATTTGCATAATTTTTAAAAAATATCATGTAAATCTGAATCAAATAGAAGAAACAATACCTCACAAGCTGGTATTTATTGGGCAGAGTGATAGGATTTGGTTTTAGGAAATCAATAAAATAATAATGCTCTTGCTTGACTAAAAACTCCTTTTGCCAAATGTAAAGAAATGATTCCAAATGTGAACTTCTTCTGCATCATCAGTAGGATTCTTACCTGTGCTGCTGGAAATATTAACATCAATACTGATGTCAGAAATTCCTCCTCCCTTCAGAGAGGCTACACATGTGTACGTCCCAAAATCCGTGAATTTTAAATCAATGATATCCAAGTTGGTTGTTCCAGGGGAGATATCAGGATCAGTCTGCGTAATAACCATACGCTCAGAGCTTCTTAATGGACGACCGTTTTTAAACCAACTAAATGTTAGTTCCTCAGAAGGGACAGCTTCTACTTGGCAAGAAATCTTCACCTCACGCCCGATCTGGATGTTGTCATCTTTGTGATAAGGATCTGGGGTGATCCAAAACCGCCCTTTTTTTAACGCTAAAAGATAAAAATTCCACAAGGAGTTAGTGTTACTGTGATAACTTTAGCGATTCATTCGAGATTATGATCTCTGAATGGGCAAAAGTAATGTGAAACGAAACAAAATGTGTGTAAGTTTCTTTAACATTTCTAAGCAGTGTGCACATCAATAAGTCTTATTAAGGCAACACAGAAATAATTTAAAATCCTAAACCACTTAAAGACTATAGCCACAGCATTTTTCATAAATTGAGAAATATTTTCCAGTGATATAAATAATGCTTTAGGTCTATATACTGTACTATACTTAAACATTATCAACACTGATTTTAAGCAAGTGATTGGAATCTGTTTATATATACTCATAGGGGATTAAAGTTAAAAACAATAACATGGGCCATTTAGCTTAGTATCTTCCCCTGCCATTCTTTGATTATTTCACAATTTCCCAACAACTCTTGCACAAATATTATAATAAATAAAACATTTTCTTAAGGGTTGTATCTACCTTCTGACTACAAGTAGTTCAGTAAGAATTAATTTGGTTCACATCCATAGGTATTTTCAGATTTAGAAATAACCTGAACTGAAGAGCAACAGCATTTAAAAAATATTTTCTGTAAACTGCTTTATTTTACTATGCGTGGATACTTCCAGTTAAAACTGTTTTCAGGCTCTCACATGCAGAGGACCGAAAGAATCCGGCAGGCAGATAGCAGATGGCTTAGAAGTTTTGCCATATTTAAATCTTCACAGCAGTGCTTTCTGAGTCTAAGGTCAGTGCTGCACTAACAACTTGGATCAGTAGTAATGACCACCAGAAAGCTCCTAGAAGAGCCACAAGCTTCCTGAGGGCCTGAACTTTGAATGACAACGTGGACTCAGTATGAAACAGTTTGCTTCCTTTTATTACTCAGTGTCTTACACGTGCGTCTTTAAAATTTTTTCCAACATCTGTGGCATTTCTTTTAATATCACCATGCCTAAGCAATGGACAGTAGTAGATTCAGTGAAACACAATTACCAGGATAAAGCACTGACCATTCACCTTTATCATTAAATCTACATGCGTAATGGTTCTGTCAAAAAAGAAAGTGAATTTAGTGGACCTGCAAACACCAGAGATCTAACAGGGCGCTGAATAATGTCTCCTGAATTCAACCAGATTTTCCTTGCTCCAGAAAGGCTAAGGAAAACCATTAACTTTGAAGTGAACTAAGATGAATACATTTTAACATCCTAAAAAAATTACTCTTAAAAAGGGGGGGGTAGAGCATGGGGGTTTAGCTCAGCTGTGTAAGTGCCTGCTTGGCAAAGGCAAGGTCGCGAGTTCAATCCCCAGTATAAAAACAAAAACAAAAACAAAAATTACTCTTTACCCTCAAATACTTTCAATTGATTTGTTAATTGTATCCTAGTAAGGATAAACAACAAACATCACAGACAATGTTTGTATCTTTCTTATAATTTAAAACACATTCCTAGATGTCCTCTTCAGGATTAGGTACCAGATTAGTTACTGATTAAGATGAACAAAATAGACAGAGCCAAAATATCCATGTGTTGTAATTTGGATACACATAGATTGTAGCCCAATTTACTCACCAAATTTTTATGATACATACAGGGAAGCTACACACTACATAATTATAAAATGTTTTATATGCTGGAAGAAGCCCAAATGACAAAAACGAACATCCAGTTTTTTGTTTACAAAATGTACTAACTTCAGTCTTAATGAAAATACCAGAAAACAAAGAGATCACATCTCAATACTATTAGTTGTTACACTGTCCATAATAAATTGAAGCTTTCTAAATTGTATTTATTCCTAATGACATTGTTATAAGAAGTTTACTGCAGGACAAAGCTAGGATAAATTGTGGTGATAATTCTAGTACCAGAAGTCACTCATTTATATTTTCACAGGCACCAAAAGTGTGATTTCACAATACATCCAGAAAGAGAAACAAGACGAAACTGTCCATATTTGGCTAGCATATTTGATAAATAATATTGTATACATATAATTCAAATGTAATTGCAGTTCTATAGCACAAAATGAATTATAGAGAGATAGAGTATGTTTTTATCCTCTAAATAAATCAAAGTAGATGGTATGTTAAGCATCTTTACTTCTGTTAGTACCAATTACTAAATAATTATGCCAATTACTAAATATTCTTTTTTCTGAGAATCTTCCTTATCCTGAAAGAGACATGAGAAATCTGAAAATCTAAAATGAATTTTTGCACCAAAGCCATAATTTTGAAAGTGTTTTAAATTCTACATATTAACTTATGAATAGCAATATTATTACTATGATGAGATTACATATTGGGATATTTAGCATAACTTTCATCATGTTGTATGTTGTTTGCAATATATATGCACCAAAAACTGAAAACTTCATGTGATTTATACTTACCCTGTGACTACTGTTTGTAGTTCTATGATCACACTTACTGTTAAAGTGATACAGATGTTGAAAAAAATTTCAACCTCATCAGCCAAGTCAGATTTAAACTGCTAAACAATTCAAAAACTACTGATTAAAAAAAATAAAATCAGCATCCACTGATTATTACAGACACTTACTCATGAAAAATAGCTCATAAAACCCATAGTACAAAATTTAAAGATTGTCAGACTATAGTCAAGACTAAATATGATAGTTACTTACAGGATTTGGTTAAAAAGCAATATAGATAAGTGTATTTTAAAGAATGAACTAAATAATTTTATTGCTAAAAATTTTTTCATTTTGGTATCAAAAAATTCTATAATTTCTTATGAGTTAATCAGACTGGTTTACTCAGTGTCATGATTCTACACAGAAGAAGACAGCCTTGTCTGCTGGTTGTACTGAAGTTATAAAATATCACAACATATAGACTGTAGCATTTTCCTGGAGTGCTATCTCTCTATGTCTGTTTATATTGTCTCTGAAACAAAATAATTATGTGTTTCAAACGGAAACAGTCTGAGGAAAATAATAGAGTATGTGTGGTTTCCTCAGTTCAATTGCCCATAAAAGTAAAAATATAGCTCTGTAAACTAGGCATGGGTACATGAGAATTTGTAATCTAATTCTATTTTTTCCTTTTTATGTGGTCCAACACGGGCAATCTATTTTTTATGGGTCAAATGCATCAATTATAAAAATAGCAGGTGATAGTATTAGGCTCTCTCAGTGACCCGTTGTGAGAAATAGCTTCTTAACAATTGTGTTTGAGGTCTGAAAACGTAGTGTTTAATATAGTTAATCAGCCTAGAAGTAGGTTCCTTCATTTATAATTAAATACTCTTTTTCAGTGAACAATTTATAGTGGTTCATGCAATGTTAATTTAAAGTCATTTCCAGCTACCAGTTAAGATTTCAAACTCAAAATCAATCTGTGATTAGGACTACGGCATAACAGGGGTCCAATAGACTTAAAGAGACTCTATAGAACTAAAAACATTCTTCGGAAAAAGAAAAGAGAAATCCCTTTCCCCAAATGCAATTGCTTAGCCTGAATATTGAAATTCCCCTAACATCAGCCTGAGAGAACACTAGATTTGGCTTAATGTATCATAAATTGTGATGGATGAATCTCAAAAGGTACCTGTTTATTATGGCAGTGCATGTAAAAGATTGGCGTGAAGCTAAGCCTCTGTCCTGCATAATCAATTTGGAAACACTCCAATACAACCATAGTCTCCCTTTTATTAATATTGTGAGAACAGAATACAGAGTTGGGCTACATACATTCTGACAGGTTACTAGTGAGAATATTCTAAATCTGCTGTTACTGAGGTCTCTTTACTTTGAGATTTACAGTGATGCTCTGTGAATGAAAGGAGACTTATGTATAAAGCAGAGGCCACTCACTGCAAACTTCTGGGTAGGGTTTGCTGCTGATGTTTCAATGTAGAAAAAAAAGAGATTTGTGCCTAGGAACGTTGACTGCTTTGCATCAGACTTCCACTGTTTAAAACTAAGTGGCTTCTTAAGCTTAGGCTTGAAAGACAGAATTTGAACTTGGAGAAGTTGTTTTGGGAACAACACAAATTATGAAAATAAGGAGGAGAGTGAGATTGTATCTTGACTGAAGCTATAGATTTAAATTGTAAAATACATGGCTTCATTTGTAAAATATAAAGTATGCAACACATAAATTTCAAAAATTAAATTTTTCGGCAGAACAAACAAAAACTTAAAACAGTGTTTTCCACTTTAATGAGAAAGTATCCTTTTGAAAATAAGAACTATCTGGTGCCAAGTTTTGGACCTCTGCTAAAAATCTGTTTCAGACAAATGATGAGACACACAATAACCAATAATTTACTGATTACTACTCCGAGGTGATAAATAAATGA
The DNA here is from genome assembly GCA_004027295.1 of Dolichotis patagonum. Taxonomy (NCBI): domain Eukaryota; kingdom Metazoa; phylum Chordata; class Mammalia; order Rodentia; family Caviidae; genus Dolichotis; species Dolichotis patagonum. The sequence continues at coordinate 10,475 of PVJX010003327.1, forward strand.
AAAGACTCCCCAGACATAGCACATCTTATAATCAATAGAGTTCTGGAAATGAAAGCACATCTTATAATCAATAGAGTTCTGGAAATGAAAACCTTACAAAGTGTTGATGAGAGGAATAGGTCTAGAAATCATTAATAGCATAACAGATGAATTAAAAAATGATGCTCTATTCATTTATTGTCATGGTTTATGTCCGTGGCCCCCAGGCCTCATGTATTTGCATTGTGCATTTGTGATTGGTTCATTGTCTAGTGCTTGGATTGGTGGTGTCAGTGCTACACCCTCCTAGAGGGTGGAGCCAGGATGTGATGTAATGGCAGGAAGAAGGGATGTCTCTCTCTCTTGACGGTTTCTGCCTTGCTGTTTGCAGCTGCCATGAACTGCGGCCCAGCCATGCCACCCTGCCTTGGGAGCCAACTGAGTATGGACTGAAACCTCCAAAAACTGTAAGAAATAAACCTTTCCTTTCCCAACTTTGGGCATCAGGTATTTTGTCTCAGCGACTAGTGAAAAGTAACTAAGACATTTATCTTCTGCTAAAAAAGAACAAAAATATTTGTATGAGAAATAAAGTACTCTCCAGTCTCACCAGATGCCAACTGAATAAGCAGTTAGAAATAAATTACACCAGGAAAGCAACTTGAAAGGTAGTAAGTGATTCTATATATAATTGGCCCAAATATAATTATGTACCTATCTCCTTAAGGAGGCTGTGAACAGCTTGAAGGAGCACATTACTCTACTGTCACCAAATCCTATACATGTTTCCATTATTTGCTCTCAATAATTTTCATTAAATTTAATTAACATCCACATTTCAGAGATTTAACTTTACAAATGTCAACTGTTTCCATTTGGTCTGATAGGTTCAGTGTTAACTTTGAGTTGGTTTTATAATCTAGTGTTCCAACATACTTTGAGGGAAGTGGAACAAAAGAGTGTCATGGTTACTTTTCTTTTGTTGCTGGGACAAAATACCTGACACCCGAAATGAAGGAAGGAAAGGTTTAATTAGCTCACTGTTTGTGGAGGTTTCAGTCCATCATCAGCTGGGTGGCATTGCACAGGGGCAATACATAAAAAAAAAAAAAAAAGCAGCAGAGCAAAAGTGGAGAGAACAAGTGTCTTCTCCTCCCTTATATTACACCCAGGCAACCCCCCATTCCCCCATTCCAGGGTGGGTGTAGCCCTCACAAAATCTCCTTGGCCTCCTCTTGCACAGGATCAGAAAATTTACAAAGTAAGAACCCTGGCCCAGCTGAGTCTCTTAGTTAAATTTCTGAACTGCACAAATTGACACAATGTATCAAGCATAACAAAGAGAGAAGATATTTGAAATCCTCTAGGTTTCAGGATGTTGGTGTAAGTACAAAATGATACTCCATGAAAAAACGGTATTAATATAGGGATACGTATGAGGAAGAAGATTTTGCACAGAACAGAGCAGCTGATCTCATTTCAGTGCGTCTGCCAACTGTTTGTCACATAATGTGTCAGGCATATCAGCTACCTAACATCCAGTCGTGTAAATGAGACTGAATTTGAGGCCACAGTGCGTTCTTGCATGATTCAGAGCTCTGCTGGTCATTTCTGACAAAAGTCGGAAGAAGGGAGATAAACGACATCCCAGTACACACATAATATCTAGAACCTGTTTCAGAAAAAAAAAGTTAATAAGGGTTATATTAAAATAAAGTAGCCCAAGTGAAGTTTGAGGGTTGATTACAAGAATAAAAGTTTGCTTTGGTGAAGAATTTACAGACACTGAATATGCTGATATCATCTTTCTACACCTTCGGAGTTGGCTATTGTGTTTACCAAAGAATCCTTTAGTTGTAAACCATCCCTCAGCTCAAGTGGCCCAGACAATAAAGTCTGAAAATCAGTGACCTAAGGGAATCTATCAACTGAGGAGAACCACTGAAAAGAATTGAAAATTATATTGAAAATATAATAAAATTAAATTATTATATTTATAAAAAATAATTAAATTGAAAACATTTTAAATGTTTCCAACATAAATATCACAGAATTATCCTGCATGTATCATTTTCTAGCAGTAATAAAACTATGATTAAGGAGGCCAAAAGGCATGGAAAAATCTTGCTTTTTTCCCCTTATATTAAGAGATATCTAAGGGTAAATAGAAGTTATAAAACATATAGCATTTCAGAACTATTTAATACCCCATCTTCCCTAAAGTCACCATTCTCCTCCTTCTTGATCTACAAGAAAACATATTTTTATAAGTTAATTTATCAGTTCTTATCTTGGTAATGAGCATTTGAAAATACAGAATTATTATTAAGAAGGAATGAAATGTACTAGCTTCTGTACATTTCAAGTATTGTTATAAACAAGACCCTCCACCTCAGTTTCTTGAAGAGTTAATAATCTAACTGGCACCTTAGTTCCTGCACTTAATTCCTTCCAGGATGCTGGTCACAAGGACAGTTAGATAAGAATATAATTAAATTTTACCTAAGATAAATTTTATAAAGAAGAAGAAGAAGAAGAAGAAGAAGAAGAAGAAGAAGAAGAAGAAAGAAGAAGAAGAAGAAGAAGAAGAAGAAGAAGAAGAAGAAGAAGAAGAAGAAGAAGAAGAAGAAGAAGAAAAGCATGCTGTTAGTATAAAAACTATGGAAATGTTAAAGCTTCTAAAAAATGAGTAGGGGTAGATAGGCCTTTTTTTCTCCTTATATGCTATTAGATATTCTCATATTCATTCCCTTATTGGACACTCCAATTGCAAATCTGTGGCCTGAATGGAAACTCATTAACAATGCAAGAACAACAACAGAAAACCACCACATTCTTTTCCTATAAGTGGTTTAATCTAGCATCCTTGATAATTTGAATGCAGAATCAGATGCTAAAAGGAAGTTGAGGTTCTATTTAATTATAAAGTATCCATGCTCTATTTGTGTTTTGAATTTACTCAAAGCTAATTACTGCAGTTAATCATTAAAACTGTTTAACCAAAGTACAGTTGAATTTTAATGGTTTTTTCCAATGCCCCTATTCAATAAAACTGCTATAGGTCTGTATAGGTGTTTTAAAAATGAAAGAGAATATTTCAGGTGGACACAAAAATGGTTTTTTGGAGTAAGCCCTTCCTGGAGAAGGGAAAAGAAGCGAATTAAAATAATAGTACCATTATATCATCATAATTATTTTGACATTCCTACTATTTCAGTCTGATTTTGAGAAAGCAGACATCATCCATAAATTATCACACTGACCACATAAGTGCCATAAATAGAAACAAACACTTTTGCAATGTAACTACCATGTAAATGAAATCTGACTTGGCCAGGTGACTTAGCCTAAGTTCTTTCAATAAAGGATTACTGATCACAGTTTTCTCACCCAATGATGTTCAAATTTACTGAGCATTTCAAGGTCACATTTGTATCAAATTTTAAAATACCATGACACTCTTAGAATGTGATCAGGGTAAATTACATAATATGTTATTGGTTACTAAAATATAGGATTAGAAATAGCTATAAAATGAACTGCCGTTTGAGAAGACTTGAAGTAACTGTGGCCATTGAAACTTCTTTTTTAAAGAGTACCTCTTTAACGTTTATGAAATAGATTGTGTAGCACTGGAAACTGAAATGGAATGAAAATAAGACTAACCCAAGTCAAAATCGTTCATTACGGTTCTTGCTTTCTTATTCTCTGAAGACCCGTGTCTTTCCTTTCCAAAGTGATTCTATCTGCCAGAGGTTGTCACTACACTTTCAGCATCTATTTTCCTTCAATTATCCACTCGTTTTGAAATTTCAGTATCTTGTCTTCAGTATGCCATGTTCACAGGGTGACATTTGGTTAGGTCAGACTCACACTCCAAACACTTCTCTTTACTCTCATAATGCCTCAGCCTATTTGTGGCACAGTTCTTGACAGAAAAGTGAAACTCCAGGTGTCTCGACTCTCCAGACAGCGTTTCACTGACTTAAACATCTTCCAAATGGGCAACTGGGCAACTCCGATGGCATGGAGGGCTCAACAGTAGCAAAGAACTCTTAGCCAGTTAACACAAAGATATTGTCTAGGTTTTCTGTATTTTCATGTCATTCACACTCCATATCACCATACATTATTAATTCTTTCTTCTTGGAAATTTCTTTTGTGGCTTTACTAGTTTTTATGGCCAGTAATTATGATAACATTTAACAAAATAAAGAAATGGTTTGCTCATTTGCATCATTATTGTCCTTGCATTGTCCTTGCTACTTTCCAGTTCTCCAACAAGAAGTTAATAGTAAAATAAGGTTTTTAACAAAAGGACAGTTTTTCTAAATTATTTTTCCATAACTGTGGGTCACAAAGCTCTTCCATAATGTTCTACCTTCTATGTTGCTGCCCAAGTTTTAGGAACATGAAATTGGTGCTTATTTGTTTTTTGTTGTTGTTGCTGTTTGTTTGTTTCTCAAGACATTAAACATTGCAAACATGTCCACATACATTTTAATGTAATGGAAAATTGTGCTTAAATCATTTAAATACATTCTTTCATTTAACACTAAAGAGCAAATAACTTAGATGTATTAAATGACTAAATGGAAAACACCCAAATGAATTAGGAATTGATGTAAGTTAATTTTCTTATTCAGTGAAAAGATAAAGAGTCAGTACTTTGGGGGCACAATTATAATGTAGGAACACATAAGATAGCAAATTTATAGATATCTCGTGATCAATTAGAAGTCTCTGACCAAGTTTCTGTCCTGTGTCTGCTGAATTCAATTGACCTTGACAGTGTCTGAAGCCCAGCAGCAAACTCTGATGGGCACTGAGTCAGAGTAGGTATTTATACCTTAAGGCACCCTGGGCTAGTTCAAGGGCCCCACCCCAGAACGTTCCTGTATTATTATAATGCCTTTAACTATGCTGCTCTGTAAGGGCCCCCTCACCTTGTTCCTGGAGTGTTTCTATACTACGAGAAACAATTCCTTTGTTTCAAGACTAGCCTACCTGCCAATATATGACTCAATGTATGTAACCAATTATGTAACATCTTGTCACTTGCTTATAACTCCAGCTTCTAAATACTATATAAACTAAACTCTTCCTCAATTCAGCCCTGTTGCCTTTGAGGAATTATCCCGTGACAGTCTGCTGGTCTGAAGACCCAACTGGTGTAAAGATAAATGCTACCTTCTAATCTCCTTGGTGCAGAGTCTTCCTTTCAATTTGGTATGGCTTGGAAATTTTCCCACAACAATACCATTGATGAAGACTACTTAACATAATTTTCTCAGTTTGATTAACGTTAAACAAGTTTATTTATGATCACAGATCCAAAGTCCTCCTTTTCTTGGAGCATTATATAGAAAAACTAAAAATTTAGAGAACTGTGAATTATTTCTCTGTTCCTTCTGGAAGGACCTTATCATGGACTTAGAAATGTCTTTCTTAAGAACCCAGGGGCCATTTCTTTTAGTAGGCAACCATTCAGATTTCTGAGGTGATATGCCAGGCTCCCAATTCCTGGGAGAGCTATAGCATAACTTTGAAAGTGAAAAGAAACCATTAGCAAAGATAGATGGCTTCATCTCACTGAAAAAGCTCCCCTTCACTTTTTCATTAACTCTCTCTAGAATTTTAAAATTCTGAGCTTTTGTTTCCTCAGAGTTGAGTTCAAGCTGCTTTTCCAGCTGCAATACTTGTGAATACAGCCTTCTTTGTCATGTTAAATGTGTCCAGTACAATTTTGCTTTTATACAATTAATGTTAGTCTTGTGCATTATTGAAACAAACGAAGGTAGGGTCTGTCCTGTGAGTTCATTAGGATAAAGTTTCAAATGCCAGAGACAATGTTTAACATTACAACATTCATATAGACTCATGCACGCACATTCACACACATGCATTTGTACATTTGCAATCCTAGGTAGCTCAAAGACAAAAAGCCACCTGTGTACAAGAGTATTTAAGAGTTATAGAAGTTAAAACTATCTTGTCCAAGGTGGTAGCTCTATCTAATATTTAATGCTCTATTATTGCTATAGAGTTTCTGATAATAAACATAGGACATGGATCTCAATCTGATAGTTACTAGCAAATAGAATGACTGCCAAAATAATGTGTGAAGAAACTAAAGTGAAATAAATTTAATACATAAAATGTAATATTTCAGCGGGGCATGGTGGCACATGCCTAGAATCCCAGCACTTGAGAGGCTGAGGCAGGAGGATTGTTGTGAGTTCAAGACCAGCCTGTGCTAATAAATAAGTTCAAGGTCACCCTGACCTTGACCCTGCCTCAAAACAAAATGAAACAAAAACCATTTCCTGTTAATTCAGTATATTCTCACTTGTTTTAGGAGTCTATAAGGCAGATAACGATACATATAGTTTTTTATCTTTTAATGAGAATGTTATGACAACATAAATTCAAAATGATGGTGATATTATAGAAATATTTTTACAGTTTGTACAATTGCTAGTTAAGCCAGAAATTAACTCTGCAGTAATAAAGGCTGGAAGGAGAATGCTGATTTCACAATCCACAGTATTTGCAAATTCAAAATATTTCAACCCTTGAAATAAACACCAACCAAAAGCCCTACTCTTGGTTGAGAGATCTGAGTGGAAACTCTTTTGCACCTGCATAAAAGAGACATAAAACAAGAATTATTTTAAACTACATATTTATGGTGATCATAACAATCAAACTCTTAAGAATATTAGTCAATCTATGGCCCAACATGAGCTAGTTATAACAACTCTCTAAGGAACAAAAGAGCGTGGTGTTCCAGATAGAGTTCTTTAGGCTCCATTGAGCGGTAAGTCCAAAGACAGTGTTATAAATAAAGCAACAGTGAATATGAGTGTTCATTATATGAAGATAACCCACAAGAGTTGTTGTTGATATTAGTGGGGGCATCTGGTGTTGGGTGAGTAGACTATCAAAGATAAGTGTGTGGGAGTATGCAAATATATACTTCTAGAGTTGACTAGCAAAATATAAGACTCATATACTCTTAGCTAGAAAGGCAGAAACCAAACTAGGACTCAAACTCTCCAAAGAGAAAAACAGAGCAATACAGGTATAAGGACAAAAGACAGACCTCTAAGTGCTACCTAAATCCAATGAAAATACAACATTTAGAGTGAAAGATGTTAGCACCTCAAGGAAAAGACATTTCATAAAGGTTAAATCAATTATTTACATTACTTTGAAAGTTGCTGACTATAAGCCAGTACAATAAAACTACAGGTACTGGGAATAATAATGTTTACAGTGGAAGAGCTGATCTGAACTCATTTTTAAAGGCAATGATTGCACGTTAAGCTAAAAATGCATTCAACTCATTCCAGATTTTGGAAATGGAAACTATGGCTTCTACAGTTTAGAGCAGTGGTTTCCCAATTGTAGCCCCGAGTTCAGCAGCATCAGATTAACCTAATATGTTGGAATGGAGCATCGCGAGTGGTTCCTGAAAATTCAGGGATCAAAAGAAGACAGGTGAAAATACTGAAAGATATGATGAGTGTAACAGCTTTCTGGGTACATGGAACAGAAAGTTTTGCTGTATCTACAACTGGTTCTAGTCCATCTTTCTCTGAAACTTGCAGACCCCCTCATGCTCCCACAAAATGTATTTCTCAGTAATTTCAAACAATTGCTATGTCTCCTACCCTCCTTCCAAGGATGTGAAGTTAATTGGCCTTTGTTGCAGAGTGGACCTCTTAAAATTGCTCCTGAACTCAACCCCAGCTCTGTGTGGAACACTGTCTATTTTCTCCTCTTACATTCTCCCATCAATAATGGAACTTTTCTCTTAATAATTGGCAGGGAGGACATGTTCCAAAGAGCTCAGTTCCACCTCCTTAATGTGTTTGTTATATATAATTTATCTTGACCTTTTGCGTCTAGCTACCAGACTGAATGTATTTTCAGTTACTTTGTCTTGCATCTGAGCTCCTCAGTTCTCTCTAATTTCAGAACTTGTTTTACATCCCTAGTTTTGCCTCAGAACAGATGCTACTTTGGGAAGTCCCCAGGTTACAACTCTGAGGTATAGTGGCTTATTCACATTGCCTGCTAGTTTTTTGCTGTTGCTGTTGTTGTTGTTGTGATGTAATGTAGTAGTCCGAGTTTATGCACCTCAATTAAATGTCTCATTGTCACTAGGCAAGTTCTAGAAGTTTTATGAAATGGAGATAAGAATTCCACACCCAGGGGCTGGGGATTTAGCTCAGTGGCGCAAGGTCATGAGTTTGATTCCTGGTACAAAAAAAAAAAATTCCAAACCCATTCTACTCAAAGATGAAGTTTGCAGGTTTACTGACTCATGTTCTAGACAAAAAATTTTCAAGACTGACTGGTAAGAATGCAGAAAAGATTTAGCTGGTGGACATTTAAAAGTACACACTCAAGGAAATAGGATGCAGGTCCTCAAGAAAAAGAGGGGCTTTATTTCCTGGAACTGGGAACACTTATGCCTCTCTTGTGGAGGGTAAAGCCCCAGGAAAAAGTGACAAAAAAGTGACTCTCAGAAGGGTACTGGCCCATTTTAACGGTTTGAGACTAGATATTTTTTTAAGTAAGATGAATAATTTAAGCAATCTCTGAAAGTTTTAAAAACTGTTCTTTTATTTTAGGATCAGGTTCCTACTCTTTAACTGTTTTAACTGAGCCAGCTTATGGACTTATACTAACTATTCTTGAGGAATTTAGGGTGTGAGTAGTCTACAAGGAAAGGATCCCAAATTAACCAACAGAATGCCCATATGATTTGCCCTGGTAACTTCCACTAGGTCCTGGAAGTTATAGTCTTTTTAAAAGTATGATTTTTAGCTATGCATTTTCTTATCTTTTTCCTACCCATCTTTATATTTTCCTAGCCTGTCTCAAGATTGCCACCACTGGAACATGTCTGAATATTTTCTGCTTTCACTCTTTCATCAGTAACACCTTTGTCTATATAATCTATCATTTTCCTCTCAGCCCTTTCCTATTTGAGGACGCCTAGAATTTGACATTGCTGTTATATTCCCCTATTATGGCCTCATCTTCATGGTGTGTTCCTGAGTCCAGTGCAAGTAGCTCAACCCAGATCCACTGTCCTGATGGCTCATGCGATAGGCTGGAGGACAGCCACTGAATCTGTCAGAAAACCTCTTCCACATAACTGCTTTTCAAATAGTTTATAGTCTCTGGATTTTCAAGCTTCCTCAAAATGATGTGCTTCACATTTCTGTCTTCTTCAACATGCTTTCTTCCATGTGTCAGTCTGTCCTCAGACTTAAGTAGTTTATAAGAAACAACAAACAAGACAAGAGAATTGTGTAACCTAAGATTTTCATGACCTAAGGACATATCTAACATAGTTCAAATAATGTACATTGTGAATTACTAATCACTAACCTAAAAAAGCTTAGTCAATTTTGTCAATTAAGAAAAAACTGACAAAATTTGATTATGGATTATGAGATAGTGTTTAGTATCATGAGAGTTTTATTGTACTCATGCTCACATTTAAAATCTGTACTCCCACTGCTAAAAGTGGAAGTTGTGTTTTAAATCTCTAGATTATTAACCTCATGCAAATCTAAATTGAAATGATGTGACTCTTTGAAAATTATCAATGGCAAATGAAAAAATCATTAATATTGTATGCCATAACTAAGTGGGATTCATTCCAGGAATGCAGGTATGTATGGTTCAACATATGCAAATCAATTAATGTAATACACCATAACAGAGCCAAAATGAAAAATCACATGATTTCAATAGATGCAGAAAAAGCTTTTGAGCAAATCCAGTATTCGTTCACGATAAAATCCTACAGAAAATTTGAGTAGATGATCTTTACCTCAATCTGGTAAAAACCATTTATGACAAACCAACAGTCAACATCATTCTACATGGACAAAAACTGAAACTTTTCGCTCTAAAATCATGAACAAGATAAGGTTGTTCATCATTATTCCCATTCAGTATAGTTCTGGTAAACGTTAGCCAAAGCAATCAGACAAGAGAAAAAATAAAAAGAATAAGGACTGGAAAGAAAGAAGTAAAATTAGTCTTACTTGCATATGACATGATACTTTATACAGAAGAGCCCAAAAACTCCACTAAAAGATTTTTACATTTAATAACCAAATTTAGTATCATGTTGCTGGTTCCAAATTCAACACTTAAAAATCAATCGCATTCATGTACACAAACAACAAACTCACTGAGAGAGAAATTAGGGAAACTACAACCTTCACAATTAAAATCCAAAAACTGAAAAACTTAAGAATCAATCTAATAAAGGAAATAAAAGATCTGTACATTGAAAATTATAGTACTTTGAAAAAAGAAATCAAAGAGGATCTCAGAAAATGGAAAGATATTCCTTGCAATGGAAAGAATCAACATTGTGAAAATGGCCATACTCCCAAACTGTAATTCAGAATTAATGCAATCCTGATTAAAATAACATTAGCATACCTCACAGGTCTAGATAAAACATTCCTAAAATTAATTTGGAAACAGAAGAGACCTAGAATAGCAAAGACAACCCTTGGCAACAAAGACAAGGCAGGAGGCATCATAATCCCTTACTTGAGATTATGCTACAAGCTACTGTAATAAAACCAGCATGGTAGTAACAACAACAACAACAAAAACAGACCTGAGGATCAATATAAAAGAATAGAAGATTCAGACACAATTACAAAACACAGTCAGCTACCTTATCTTTGACAAAGGAGTCAAACATGTTCACGGGGCAAAAGATAGCCTTTTTAATAAATGATGCTGGAAAAACCAGCTTTCAACAAGCCAAAGAATAAAACTAGATAAATGCCTATACCATGCACTAAAGTAAAGTAAAAATGGATCCAAAATCAAAACATTAAAACAGAAAGACTAAGTCCACTGGAAAACAAAGTATGTAAAAAACTTAAAGACATAGAGGTAGCCAGAGAGCTCATGAACACAAATCAAACTGCACAGGAAATACCTCAAAGAATCAACAACCAGGATCTCAACTTATTAAAAAAATTTTGCACCTCAAAATAAATCAACAAAGTGAAAAAGAAACCCACTAATTGGGAAAAAAATTTGGCTAACTGTCCCTCAGACAAAAGATTTTCTACCTAGAACATATAAAGAATTGAAAAAAATCAGTGCCCCAAATTCAAAGACTCAAACCAAAATTGGGCATCTGAAATGAATACACACTTCTCAACTGGTGAAACACAAATCACAAATAAATGCATGAAAAAGTATTCAACATCATTGGTCCTTTGAGAAATGCAAATTAAAACAACACTGAGATTTCACCTCATCCTGGAAAGAATGGATATCATGAAAAAATCATCCAATAAGAAATGCTGTGGGGGTTGTGGGAAAAATGGAGCCCTTCTCCACTCTTAGTGGGAGAGTAGACTGGTACAACCACTATGGAAATCAGCGGGGAAATTCCTAAAAAAACTAAGATTAGAGGTCTCATTTGACCCAGGTATTCCCCTTTGGGGTATTTTCCCAGAAGAATTTAAAATATCATACCACACAAATATAGGTACACCCATGTTTATAGCAGCATAATTTGTAATAGCTAAATCGCGGAAACAATCTAAATGTTCATGAAATGACTAATGGATAAAAAGATGTGATATTTTTATACAATGCAGTACTACTCAGCTATAAAGGATAAAGTTGTGGCTTTTATACACCAATGGAGGCAATTAGAGACCATACTTATAAGTGAAATAAATCAGACTTGCATGTGTACACATCTTATTTTCTCCCTTGTGTAAGAATCTGAAAGAGTAAACAAGATCCAAAAGGTATAATAGATACTGTGAAAAGAGAGGAAATTTCCCAAAAGGACAGAACAACTGGGATTGGGAAAAAAGAAAAGAATAAAAGGGGAAAAATAGGATAAAAGGAGAAAGGGGAAAAATATATATATTTATTTATATATGTAGCTAAGGTACTTGCACACCTCATTCTATTAGTTCATTGAAAGGAACAGCCAGTGCTTACATTGTTAGATCAGTTTTGCACAACTATATCTGGTAACCTGAGTAACCATTTCGAAGACAACAATATGCAATGTAATGATATGCATTGTTAATTTCCTATCATCTTGTTTTGAAATTCTGTATTGTTTTCATTGTTTTTTCTCTTATTCTCTTTATAATAAATAAAATAAATAAAATAAATATTTTAAAAATAACAAAGAACTTGCAAAAAGTAAAAACAAAGTATTAGTTCAAGGTCAAGGGATAATACTGGGCCTGTGGACATCTACTCCTCAAAACTTGATTCAAAATTTTTTTTAAAAAGTCAATACTATATATATATATATATATATATGTATATATATATATATTTAGTAAAAGTAAAATGGAGATTTCACATTAAACATTTTAGGAGGCAAAATAGCAATGGAAACACAGCCAGTTATAAAATTGATACTTGCTGAGTAAAAACAGAGGAGTTCATGCAAAAAGAAGTACAATCATCCTCAGAAGGAACATCATGGACCAGAGTTGTAAATGCGAAGAAATATAGTCGTCCTCAGAAAAACATTATGGAGTAGAACTGAAAACACAAACTGTGAAATCTTTCTTACAACAAACAACTTTTGAAAACTATTTATTAGAAACTTGATTGGTATGGTTATACCAACCAGCTAGAGGAACTTCAGAAAGGGAAGGTTGATGAAACGATACAGGAGGCCAGTGATGCCAAGTACGTTACATTAGGGTAGAATTCAGGGATGTGGACTTGGACTATGCACAAAAGTTTGTCCATCATGACTCAGGACGATAACAGTCGACCTAGAGGAATAGTAGAAAACATATTCCCCATATTTTCCTTCATACACTTTATATTTTAAATTAAAGCGTTGAAAGATATCTTGTAGCAATAACTGAATTTATGGTCTCTGACAGATAACTACAGCACAGCTAATCTCAAGTGATGGTTAAGTACAGGTAATCAGGTTGGGACAGACCATAAAAACAAGGGAGCTTAACATTTGGCCAATAAGCTGATGCTCTTTAAAACTGTTTAAAGTTCTGAAAACTGACAACTCCTTAAAGTAACAATGTATAAAAGAAAACATTCATGTCAACATATTAAAACATACATTCGATTTAGAAGACAGCACAACCTACAACCAATGTACAATTTTCCCTTCAAGGTTCTGCTGTACAGTATTAATATAAAATCTTATATAGCTTTACTCACATATTTTATTAATACACACACACCTCTAAAGCAATAAAATTCTTCAAAAGTAAATCTGTGAGAGGAAATTATGTCTTTATACCAGTAATCACTACCACAAATTCATCTTAATAGTCCTTTCTACTTAGGCTTGAGAACACCTCAAAAAAATTTAGGAACTTCTCTAAGCAGTTACTGATACTTAATTAACACCTCCATGTATGAGGATACCACTTTGAAATTACTCCTATTGAACTGAAATTTTGTAGTCTTTTTCCAACATCTATCCAACCACACCCTTCCTTAACCCCTGCTACCCTCCGTTACACTGTATATGTAAATTCAACGTTTTTGATTTCACATAAGAGCAATATGTAGGGAAAGAAAGTAAGAAAGAAGGAAGGGACAGAGGAGAGACGGAAGTGGAAAAGGGGGAGAGGGAGGAGGAAGGAAACTTTGAACTTCAATACCTACTTAATCTCCATGTGATGTAACCTTCCTTAATGAATTCTCCTCTGCAACTTCTAGATTGGGTGATATTTTTCACCGTTAAAAGAGAGCACAATTTAGGATATTAAATGATTGAATAGCCATGTGGAAAATATCTTAATATAGTGGTGCCTCAGTTCATGAACTTAATTGTTTCCATGATTCTGGAAAAGATTGCTACATTCATTCATGTTGCTGTGGGAAAGATGGTCGTGGTCGTATTCAACACCTGATGCAGAATTTGCAAACAAAAGCAAAGTCATGCCAAACACTTCTGCTCACAAACCAAACTGTTTGCAAACAAAAGTGTTTGTGACAGAGGTATCACTGTAGTTCGAGAAGTGAACAAACTAACTATTCCAAAGGACTAAGCCATACATTTGATTGTGCCCTTGATTTTGATGTTTCTGTTTGTTAAATTGACAAGAATCTAAACATTAATGAAATTTTATTATTTAACTGTCTAGATATCAGAGTAAGTCTGCATGAACTTATGTTTTGATTAAGTATCCTTCATTCTGAAAATTACTTGATGTACCAATTGACAACAGAATAATAAAGAAAGATGAACAAATCAAATCTGCAAAATCCATGTAATACCTATTAGCATTATTTTAAACTTGGTAACAAATTTTAGTGAAAAGAAAAGCCATATGAATTATCTCTTATTCCTTTACATGCAGTTTAGTTACAGAAAAACATTTCTTGAATCAAAATGTCACTAACATTGCTGGTAAAAAGTAATTTTAGGTGTTACAATAAAAGATGAATTTTGTCAAATATCGTGTAACATTTAGGTCAACTGTTATTTTTCTTCCCTTTCTTATTTGCAATCACCTGGAATTCAATGAAAATAAAATGAAGAAGTATAGGAAAGTGAGAGTTAACAAGCAGTCTAACTCAATTAAGCAACACTGAGTAAAGATTACATAATTCAAACATAAGAAAGAGACGATACCTACCATTATGAACAGGGAATAAAAATTATTCTAGATCAAAGCTGAATCTCTTAAGAGCTTAAGAGTGATAAACATAAATTGATAATTACTTATAATTAACTTAATTATTTTCAGTTGAAACAATGTCTGTTCCATTTATATAGTTACCAGTTTATAAGGAGATCCAAGAATAAATTATTTTTCTTCTATTGAGGCTTTGAGAGAATTTCATCATAATAAAAAAACACTTTTTGATGAACAATTTAAAATATTTTTCTAAGAAATAAATACGGAAATGTAAGTTTTTAAAGTGTCTTTTATAGTTAATTCTTTCCAAACGTTAATGACTATGTATTACTGCAATTTGTTCTTTTTTTTTTTTTGAGAGGGGGTATTACTGAAAAAATAAAAATGCCGGGATAAAAGTTAAAGGATAAAAACATTTCTCTGTTATAAATAAGCAGCCATCAACCATACGTTGCACAGCGGTACCTTGGTTCACAAACTTAATTTCTTGTGTGATTTTGGAAAAGATGGCCACATTTGTGTTTACGTGGGGAAGACTGCCATCATCTGTTTGTCACTGGATGCAGAGTTTGCAAATGAAAACAAAATTTTGCCAAATGTCCCTGTTTGTGAACCAAACTGTTTTCATAAAAAAAAGGTTCTGAAGAAGGTTCCACTGTAATTACACTACAATAAATACAGTGTCCAATTCTTGGTTAAATTCCAAGTATTCAAGTGAGAACAGTACTAACAAGTACTGCTACCAGAAGATAAATAAAGGTTAACTTGCCATTATTTTGCTTATTAGTGATTAATTTAAAGATCTAGTTATTTAGAAGACTAAAAGCTCTGTTGCCCTGAAGGCTTTCTGCACATTCTCTTTTTCATGTCCTCATCTCTTCAGGACTCCCAGCATCATTCTCAAAGTCACACTTGGGATCTACCTCTCAGGTCAGGGTTTCAGCAAAAACTGTACCTTAATTAGAGGAAGGAACAGCGCTAAGCATGAAGGCCTGCAGTGCATCTCATACTAAATCACAGTGTAACAGCTCCGTCTCTTTCCCACTGTGCCTCGCACTGGCCCCTCCTGTGTTGCCCTCCATCTGGATCTGTTTCCCCAGCGCTCTATCTGCTTATTTTCTCTCTTGGATATTTGAATTTCTACCTTACTATCAGTTGCTTGCCATCACCCAAGCTTCTGCAACTACTTAAGTCTCTGTCATTTTATAAACACACTCTCCCACATCGCCACGTTTTCTCTTATTCACTCACTGTCAACTTCTTCAAACACTTCATCTTCACAGAATTTCTCAAATGCCAGTTACTCTAACAATAGGCCAAAATCAGTTCCAGTTTCAGTGTCACTCACCTTAATCCTTTAGGACACTTTAGGCTGTTTGCTCTTACATCTTATACTTTCATTTTTTGAAATATGCTTTCTTAGCCCAGAAGTGGTATCGCACACTTGCAATCCCAGCACTCGGGAGGCAGAAGGATCACTGTGAATTTGAGACCAGCCTGGGCTACAAAGTGAGCTCAAGGCCAGCCTGAACTGCATGGTGAGACCTTGTCTCAAAAAGAAAAAAGAAAGAAAGAAAGAAAGAAAGAAAGAAAGAAAGAAAGAAAGAAAGAAAGAAAGAAAGAGAAGAGAAGAAAGAAAAGACAAGAAATATGCTTTCTTTTAGAATCTAAAATCTGACACATTACTTTTTTCTCTTTCTAATCTAAAAAAAAACTTTTTGATTAAAGAAAAAATACTGTTTTCCTTAAATGTAGACATTTTTAAAAGCTTAATTCTACCTTATTTATATTGTATTCCATTTATGTATTTATGTATTTATTTATTTACTTATTTTTGGTACCACTGATTGAACCCACTACCTCACACTTACCAGGCTTGAGCCACTGAGCTAAATCCCCAGCCTGATGCCATATGCCCTTTAGTCTATAAATGATGAAACACAGGCACAGAATGACTTAATGAAAACTTGTCTCCAAGTCATAAAAATAAAATATTTTTGAGTCAAGAAATACTGGAAATATTATTTCACAGAAAAACTTTTATAAAATAGCTTTTTCGGTTTTTATTTCTTTGAACAGTACATGTTTGCAGAATACAATAATCATATTCCTTGTGGGGAGCTGGTATATGTGTATAATATAAATTAATTCAATTTTTTCATCCTTTTTCTAGCCCTTTTCCCATCTCTTGGTCCTTTTCCCTTTGTGTCTTTGTGTTAGAGCTAGACAAACTAGGCAGAGAATTTGGACTCAACAAACTTTTAAAAAATAAACAAAACAAAAATGCTGGAGTTTACTGAGGAAGGGGATAGCATTATGAGTTTATTTTTGGAAATGACATGCGCCTAAAATAAAAGGCTTTAATTATATATAACACTGTATTATATATTAAGTGGCAACTGTGAATGCTTCCTAAATTATCATTGAAATCATACATGTCCATTAACATAATTTTTCAGTGCACAGTTCCTGCAATTAAGACACATCTAATTAGTGAAGAAAGGACTATAAATTCATTGCTCAATTTAAAGTTTTCATTTTTTGCTCATTGAGCCATTTGCCAATTATTGTTTATGTGCTCTTGATTGCCATCTTATGAAAGTATGCTTCTGTTAGCACCTTTACAATATAAATATATCAGATCATCAGTCTCTTCCTATCTTTTACATTATTGTTCCTCAAAAATAAAAAAGTAGCAAAAGATTCGTTTACCTATAGCATCTTAACAAGTATCTAACTTATCATTAAAAAAAGAACCAACCCCTGCTTATTTTATATTTTATGTAGAATATTTGAGTTTTCCATCTTATATAATTGTTGTCCTTAAAACATTCAAAGTTTTTCTGTTTTTTCCTACAAACACATTAGTATTTTTTTTTTTTTTTGTACCCGGGATCGAACTCATGATCTCGTGCTTGCCAGGCAGGCGCTTAAGCCACTGAGCTAAATCCCCGGCAACACATTGGTATTACAATCTTATTTTCATCACTAGTTTTATTAGAGTGACTTCAGCTTACCTAAATTTTTATTTAAAAAACTTATACAAATTTTTTAAAAGTCTCTTGAGAGTATTATATATCAGTTCTGGAAAGTGATTTTGAGAAGTCAAAATCCAAGTAAAGGAAAAAACAGCACATATTTTCTTTTTCTTAGAATCATTTGCATGTTTGAGAGAGAAAGAAAGAAAGAGAAAGAGAGGGAGAGAAAGAGAGAGAGAAAAAGAGAAAGAGAGGGAGAGAAAGAGAGAGAGAAAGAAAAAGAGAGGGAGAGAAAGAGAGAAAGAAAGAGAAAGAGAAAGAGAGGGAGAGAGAGAAAGAAAGAGAATGAAAACTAAGCAAAATATCTCCAGCAAGTTTCCCAGAGTATGCAGTTGTAAACTCTGAAGAGCTCTGAGCATGGGGCAAATGGGAGCCAAAGAGAGCATTACCAACCCAGTCTTGAAGTCTTGAATCTGCTTAGTGTTGATTGAGTTGGGGTAATAAAACCATGTTATTTTATTATGATAAGTTAAAATGAAATAAAATATTGTCACAGTTTATGTCAGTGCCCTCCCCCAAGTCTCATGCAATCATGGAGGCAGCTGAATCTAGCATCTGTGGTGGTTCACTGTCCAGAGCTGGGATGGTTGGTGTGAGTGCTGCACCCACCCAGGGCCAAAACAAGCATACAGTGTAACTGCAGGAAGAAGGCCTGTCCCGCTCTTGCCAGTTTGTGCTTGCTGATTGCAGCAGCTGTGAAAGGTGGCCCTGCCACGCCATCCTGCCCGAGAGCAAGCTAAGCAGAGACTAAAACCTCCAAAAGCTGTAAGAAATAAACCTTTTCTTCCCTAATTTTGAGAATCTGGTATTTTGTCTCAACAAGGAGAGAAAAATAACTAAGACAAATATAAAAACAACAATGACAAAAAAAGTTTCCTAAAGAAAAAATACTATAATCCCAAGCAAGTTGTCCATAGGAATGAGTGGCATTCCATTAAAATTAAGGCTTTTCAAAGAAAAATAGGATAACAATAGACGACAGGTGATCCAGAGACAGGTATTATCAGATCAAAAATTTAAAATAGCTGCAACTGAAAGGTTTAAGAAAACAGATGTTTGGGAAAAAATATTAAAATAACTACAATTCAAATGTTTGAGAAAAAACTAAATGAAAAGATGAAAAATTTCACCTGAAAATTTAAAATCTATAAAACTAAATCAAATATAAACTTTACAATGGAAAAGATGAAATAAGTTTACTTAAGAAGATGATAAGTCCATTTAATAGTGAGTGAAAAGCAACACAACATAACACTGGTGAAGTAAAAGACCCAGTAGGAAGCATTGTGTAGAATTGACCTGCAGAAAAAACACAGAAGAAAAGATAGAAGGGAACTTAACAAATAATAAAACTTAGTGAGAAGTTTACCATAAATGTAAATAGAATCAGTGAAGGAGAAAAGAAAAGGAGTGGAAAAAGCGGAATATCTACAGAACTTCTAGTGAAATGTTTTTTCAAAAATTAAATCACTGTAATGTACAGATTCAAGAAGCTCCAAAAAATCTAAGTATAGCAAACACAAAGACAGGAAACACTTAAGCACATGCTAGTAAGACCACTACGATATCTAAATATAAAGTGAAATTCTTAAAACAAAAATATGATATGCTATACTAAAATACACTATAGATAAATTGACAGGAGACCCCAAAACATTAAGGTATATTCAGTCGGAAAAATAAGGAAAACCAGCCATCACATGTTCTACTATGCAGTTCTTTCTGTTAATGTAACACACAGGAAGTGGGTATTTTGTATTTTATAAATAAAATACAAACAAAAACAGAGAATATAAAACAGAGAGTTAGTACAGACCTCTAAGCATTAACATTTTAATAATGACATTTTATGGGTTGTTGTTCTACATATAGCAATTAGAACACAGAATGGCAGAGTGGATTTAAAAATTTAACACAACTATTGATTATAAGAAGCTGATTTCAATGATAATAACAATGGTAAAAGCAAAATAATAAAATATACAATGTGCAAATATCTCAGCAGGAAGAACTATATTAATTAGGTGAATAGATTTTAGAGAAAATAAAATGGCGTGCTTTAGGCAGCAACATTACATATCGGCAAAAGATTCAACCACTAAAAAGAGACAATAATATCAGATGTTTATATACCAGAAAAGAAAAAATAAATAAAAACAGCAGCAACATGAAATAAAAGCCAACCAAACTGAAAGGAAAATTAGAGAAGTACATAATTGTAGTAGAAAACACTGACACATCTTAAAATCAAACTAGATAGCAAGTCAGCAAGAAAACTAAAGAACCTGATGAGCCAATTCAATCAAATTGATAATTATAGAACATTCTACCCAACAATGTCAGAATTCACATTCTTCTCATGCACCATGAGCCATAACAAGAGAGAAAGTATCTGGCCTATAATATGAATCTCAGTATCTTTTAAAAGAGCTGAAATTATACACAATGAGTTCTCTACCACAACAGAATTAAACCAGAAACCAATAAAAAAAAGCTAACAGGTAAATCTCTAGTCTTAGAAACTGAACAATACTCTTCTAAATAATCAATGGGTTAAATAGTTTCAAGAGATGTTTAAAAAAAGAAACACACTGAACTGAATGAAATGAAAATAGAAAACATCCAAATTTGTAAGACAAATCTGAGAAGGTGCCCAAAAGAAAAATAATTAACATTATAAATCTAATGCTTTAGAAAGAAAAAAAATAATCAAGGGCACAGGTCACTATGACAGAAAACACAAATAACAACAGAAGAAAGTTAAAAGAAAATTCAAAGTTAATTCTTTAAAACACCTAAGAAAATTGAATGATTTCTAGGAAAAAAAAAACTAAGGAAAACTGCAAAAAATACAAATGAACATTACCATGGTTTTATTATTTATTAAAACAATGGTACAGTGGAACCACTTTGTATCTCTCAAGGCAAAAGATTATGCAAAGCTTTTCCCAAATACTAATCTTGGAAATAGGCGATTATGTACACCCATAGAAACTGGTAAAAGTTTTTTTTTTTCTCTTTCTCTCTGAAAACTGATTTACCAGCACTACTAAACCAAAAAGTATTTTTTAAAACATTATCACAAATTTACAGCAATAAATCTGATAAAAGATATTCAGATTCCTAAAAAAAAGAGATGGAAAATTTTATATATATATATATATATATATATATATATATATATAGAGAGAGAGAGAGAGAGAGAGAGAGAGAGAGAGAGAGAGAAAACCCTATATTTATTAAGGAAATTAAATTTGCAAATTAAAATCTTCTCTCAATGCAATTTTGTAAACCCAGGTGGCATTTCCTGAGAATTCCTTAAAACAATTAGAGAAAGTAACATTGACAGTACATAAACTTAAAAAAGCAGGAAAAAAAACCAAATGTATCACAATGTAGTTTTCTAATGACATTCTTTGGTAGTGAAATACTTATATGTAGTGAAGTGCTCATATCTTTAATGCAGTAGAATCAGTTTTAATGCATGTCATTGTCCATATAGACTTTCAAAAGATAAAATATTTCTTATCGGTCACTAATCCTTAGTTGATCTTAAATGATACATTTAACCTAAAATGGATTTGAATTATTGGGTAGCTGATTTCAACACTTATGCAACTTTCAGATATGTAGAGTAGATTTATTCAGGCAATAGAATAAACAAGTTAAAACCAGACAGGGATGCGGTGACACTCTTGTAATCCTAGCACTTGGGGGGCTGAGGAAGGAGGGTCACTATGAGTTGGAGGCCACCTGGGCTACACAGTGAGTGCAAGGGCAGCCTGAACTATATGGAGAGACCCTGCCTCAGAAAGCCAAAACTTGAGGCAGTTGTAGGAAAATGGAGGCATCTAAGAGTGTAATGTTGACTGAAATAAATCAGACCCACAGGCTTAAGTTTTGCATTGCTTCTCATGTGAGAGAAATCCAACTGTGTATCAATAAAGATACAATACACCAAAAGAATAGACAATGGTAAGGAGACAGAGCTTTCTCAGAGTGGAAGGGGAAATAGAGATGGGGACTGGGGGAGGCACAAGGAGGAAGAGAAGGAAAATGGATTTAAAAAAAAGGAAGGACAGTGTGTCAGTACATATACCAGCTCCACGCAAGAAGGGTCAGCATCATGTGCTACACAGGTACCATTAATAATGCGTGTGTGTGTGTGTGTGTGTGTGTGTGTAAAGAAAGAATAAAGGGAAAAACCCACAGGAATGAGAGAAGGAGGGAGGGAGGAATGAAAGAAAGGGAGGGAAGCAGAAAAAAAATTCCCTGAAAGATAAATTTAAGAAGTCATCCTATGGAGTCTAGCTTAAGAATTCTCCTTGGTGGAACCCGGTTAAAATCTCCTGGAGCATTTAGAATGAGCACTGAAATGGAAAGAACTTTTGACAGCATTCAAAAGGATACACTGGCAAATATATTTAAAAGAAAATTGGATTAATTAAAAACTATATATCAAACTGTGTGGAATTTCAAAATGCAAGCAATTAACTATCAAGCATTATTTAAGATTTGCAGAATATTCCTGGTGATTTAGCTCAGTGGCATAAACAGCTTTTTGGCAAGCACAAGGTTATGAGTTCAATCCCTGGTACCACCCCCTGCCACCAAGAAAGAATTGCAGAATAAAATGTAGAAATTGCTTGGCTAAAAGAGCAAATTCCAGTATAAAGAATGCAAGTTAAGCACACATTTTTCTCTACGGGACTATTGGTGTGTCTTACATGACCTAAAAAGGAAATGGAGTAAGTGCAAAAAGCTAGTCAGTGTTACCATTTGGGGAACAATGAAAGGAATGCTTTGCTTCTGAGTATGTAAGGCCTTTCACTCCTCAAAGCCTAGTGCACAAGCCACCTTTTTGTGAAATTATCCTCTGTCACCCAAATGAAATTATTTCTCTGTCAATTTCCAATAGCACATCACCACTGCTTCTGTTACAAAGTCTTTTTATTCTTCCCTGTGCTGTATGGAAGGTGTTTCACTGTCCTGGGCAGCGTTTTCCTCGTAAATATGTGCACTCCTTCTTATCCTTTGTAACAACTGACACAGAAAGAAGTGGCTGGTTTCTAAATGCCTACTAAAATACCACTCACATTACCTTACTGATTGAATACATAATTTTACGAATACAGATTTGTTTCAAAATTCAGTGTTCTTTAATATGCTAATAAATGAAAAAACTGTACAGCCCTGCATCTTCATGTATTTGCTTAAGGTGCATTTATAAACAAAGTGTGATTCAATCCTAAAATAATTTAAAAATGGCCTGGGTCGAGGGACATTATTCAATAATGACATTACTGATTGTTGGAAGAAGTGTATCTTAGAGTTTATATCCTGCAATTTCTCAGTGATGGACAAAGAAAGGTAAGACGAGGTCTATTTAAATAGTCAAGATCTGAGCACTAACTTATGGCAAAGCATTAACCAGATCACAGCTATTTTGCCCTACACCCCCCAACTACAGACAATTTAATGAATGCAAGCTAAATGTGGTAAGCTTGTGACTCTGAGAAATAAGTATCTGGCATTAACAACAGGAGAAAAGGTTGAACTGAGATTTTAAATTAGTAACCATTGTTTTGACACTATTTCATAACTGCAAAATACCTTCAAAGAAATTGATTGAAGACTTTTAAATATAGTATTAGTTAAATATGATTCTTTTTGGGATGTAAATCAGTCTTAAGTTTTAGAGGACTGCTATCAACTGCCACATCTTTTGACTATATTAATGTGACAAGAGAGACTCCATCCATGAAGCAGACCAATTTATTTTAATAAACATGTAGAGTATAACTAAGTTGTCTATGTATCATTATATGAAAGTAATTAGAAGGTTATTAAATATCTAGGCAAAATAATTTTACTTGAAATTGTGTTTTGTGAAATTTTTCATGTATTAGCTCAATGAACAAAATTCATTTAGATTTGCTTATTTGAAAAGGGATATTGAGCTATGTATATTCAGATGAGAACTACTGAATTCGCTAATTTTGAGATTTTGCAAGGCTTTGATTAATTCTTAAAAGATAATAATGAAACCACTGTAGAGCTACAAAACAATATAATAAAATTCCCTGTGGTGTTTGGGGAAGTGTAATTACTGTAGAATACAGAGCTGGGAAAAAAGAAATAGCATATTTAGTCTGCATGAATAATTGGCAAACCTGTGTAAAGCAGACAGTTCTGCCATGTGGTATGTGAAAGGACTCATTTTTACAATTTTGGCTATTCTTGTTGTAGTTTTTGTTAATGAAATCTTATGGAACAGTTATTGATGTATGGAAATTAAATCTGATGACTAAATGCCCAGGAAAACTGCACTGCCTCTATGATTTAAAATTCACAAATAATTTCCAATCAGATATGGATGAGGGTCTGAATCTGATCAATCCTTCTGGAAAATTGCCAATATACTCTGACTGACTTTCTGATCAATAGATTTTAGATATGCACCTTTCAATAAAAATGACAGATATAGATTTTTAGTTTTATGTTGTTTCGTTGCTTGCTTGTACTGAGTAATTTGTGTACATATTTTGTGTTCTCTTCAGTAATTCCACTGATGTTCTCTAAGTAATAGAAAAATCTTTAAGACTTTGTGCTACTATTTGTAAGATCGCCAGTGAAAAATTTATGCCAATTCTTTCAACATTTTTTTAAAAACATCATAAACTATACAAACAGTGTTAGGATTGGAAACGAAGTAAATGTCTGTCCATATTATTGGAGCAGAAATGTTTAACAAAAACACAGAGTTTCCTCAAGTTAAAAATAGCCATATATCAGGAAAAGAATCTGTATTTAGGAAAAATATTGTAGGACTCTGTATTGTTGGAGACTTTGTTTTTCATAAGCATAAAAAATGCACCCACAACACAGAAGAAGTTCCCCAGTAGATCTCTGGCAATACAGGACAGTGAACATTTGAAAGAGGATGAAAGCACAGGTCACGGAAAGGGGGTGTACTAAGCCCTGACTGAACACACACTCACACACACACACACACACACACACACACACACACACACAGTTGGGAGGAAACAGCATTTATTTAAAAATCTGACTAAACTTTGAAAGATGCCATGGAAGCAAATTTCAGTTTTTGACTTCCAGGTGTGTTGCTGAAAAGTCCATCTTTTTGAAGTTCCTTAACTTCTTTCTCTTTAGTTTTCCTTTTCTTTAAGTTAAAATAATACTTTTACCTCAGAAGTGGACTGTATTAAGAGGATTAAAAAGTTAACACATCGAGTGGGCCTACGAGTCTGATATTTAGTAGTTACTTGATCACATTAGTTCTTGCTATTATTTAAATAGAAATTATATAATCATTCAAAATTTTTATCATAGAATCTTGGGAGATTATGTCATGAGCATTAAGATAATCATTTAAAAATGTTTTCCAGGCTAATATATCTTTCATTAACATCATTTCTGAACAAACATACATAATATTAGATTTCAGATTTTTTAAAACATGTATCAAATAGAGTTAGCTAAACTATTGCTTTTTATAATTTTCCTGGAGGTTACCCTACATTTTCTGTGCAATTAGGAAATGTAAATTCATGATCAATAGAATACATATTGACTTCTTCAATAAAGGCTAACTCTATTTCAATATTGATGTTTTATTTATTTCCTCATACTAGAAATCTGATCATATTCAAACAAAATATACCAAATTAATTCTAAAATTAACAGAAAAAATTTATGGTGTCATTTTGCAGAGTTTAAGAGAGAGGCTGATGAAAATTTAAAAGTGAAAAAAGCAATGACATATTAGCACGAAGGCGCTCTTTGAGCATATTAAATTTATAGTTTATGGAATACACTGTATATTATAGTGGCTTTAAAAAATGTCTACAAATTACTTGACACTTCATCCATCAAAGGGTGAAAATATTTGGCCCTTCTTGGAACCAGACCAGAGTCATCACTGCCTCTAGGAGCAAAATTCAATTTTGAGACTATGCAACTGCAGGATTGCTGGAATGAGCACTTAGAGTACGCGGGACACTGCATCTTTGAGCCCTGCGGAAGTGTTGCTAACTGGAATCTGTCAAGCACAGTGATGAGGTGGTGATATGAGAATGAGAGGCTGATAGAGGCAGAGTTGTGGTGGAAAAGCAAGAGATGGACAACCAAGGAGCCCAGGTCTGGGAGCTTTATAGTCCAGGTGCCCAATTTCTCAGCGAAAACACCTTGAACATGACTCTTGTCCCAGTCATCATTTTGGGACACTTGCTACCTAGCAGTGAAAATCAGAACAATGTGGCCTTTAAAATGATCTAGTCACAATACACAAATTATTTCAGGTGATCAGATATACACCTAAGATTTCCTAACTTTACTTCACAACTTTTAATATGTATTTAGGCAAATTAAAGGGCGATATCCAGAAGGAAAATCTAATAAAAGGCAATGGTAGTTTGGAATACATTTTCACTCAACATATTTTTGAGCATCTACTATAAAGTTGCTAGGTAATGTAGTAGGCTCCAGACATATATTACTGAATAAGACAAAAAAAGACAACCTTTTGTCCCTATAATGACATGAGAGAGCCCATCAACTTATAAGAGTATTTGTATCCATCATATATGAATATTCATCAGTCCTCCCAGGTAACTGTGTGGTACGATGTAATATAAATTTTAATACTGGAATTAGAGGTGAACAATTTAAGACTGGGAACTATTTCCCAGACAGAATTATTTGAAAATTAGCATTATGGGTGAAACCACCTAAGAATGTTTAAGTCTCCATCATGAAGAAGTGGAAAGACAAGGTGTATAGAGTAAATAAGGCAGGAAGTGAATGAAAGGAGGAGGAAGAATTAGAATTCCGCTTAGGAGGAGATGAAAATCCAGGGGAAGAATATGGCAGAGGGAATGAGATGATTTCACATGGGTGTGGCAGAGATGGCTAGTGACTGATAAAATTTCATGTCCTCTTATTTCTCAGCACACAGCATGTATTTCCCAGCCTTTAAATCACTAGATGTGCCCATATATCTGAATTCCAATTAATTGAGATATGACTGAAAATAACCACAGGTCAACAAAAATCTCCCTGGTGCGTTCATTCAAGCTCCTTGTTAGTTCCAGCAGACAGGAATGGAGGCAACACTCAGAGAAACTTCTGTAGCCACAGGATAAAGATGGCGGAGGAATGATTAGCTCAGGTTCTGAGTCACTGCACGGAGAGACCTCCACACACACGCACACCCCCACACACACCCCATCACATTATCATTCACTAGGAAACACTCTGAAGCCTTTAATGAGGAAAGCACAATGTGTTTTCAGTTGCTTTTGCTGCCCTTTGTAGCTATGCCCTTTCATGATTCTTACAGTTTTACCCTGGACAAGCTGTGACTTTCTCAAATCTTTCTGCTCTGCTCTCTTTTGCACCTGATTCTAATTGTAAAACTGACTACAAGTGAGCAATACTCATGCCAGTCAGTGTGATTTGCTGCTTTGAACTTTCCCCCCAAAAGTAAATTAGTCCAACATTCTTAAGTTTGGATTTACACAGTCTTAGGACATGGGAAAAATGCATATGGGTGCTTTGTCATGGTGTAACAGGATAGGCTTTTACACAAGTTTGTAAAAGAATCTTCATTTCCATCTGAGACATTTTGCCTAATCTCACCCTCTGTATCTTGATCAAAAGGGTCCATAGTATTCTACTGACAGCTTTCCATGATTTCTCGAGGCCCCTCCTCCACGCCTTTTCAACTCTGCCCACAAACCATTCTTGAAGTGTTCTTTACATCTTCAGATATAGTTATAGTTATAGCTTAGCGTAACACACTAGTAAGTACTGATTTTCTATATTAATCAGATTTTTCATTACTAGAATAAAATACCCAAAGCTTTTAATGCTATAAAGAAAAAAGTGTATTTAGCTAATAACTATAAAGGCTAAAGTGTATGGTGCCTCTACTAGCTCAGTTTTGGTGAGAATCTCAGAGGGAGCATGTCAAGTGAAAAATCACACCTACAATCAAGATGAAGGCAGAACAGGCAAAGATAAGGTTGCTCCTTCTGTAAGAGTCTTCTTTAGAACAAACTCATAGCACCATTGAGCTAAAGATCCTCCCCTTGTTTCAACTTCCTTTTGGACAGAATACCATGTCTTATATCACAACTGAACCTTAAAGTTCAAAAACTATAGTCAAATCACAGCAGTAAAATTCTTTGATGATTTTTAAAGTATTAAGATGCATAAGTCAGCTTAGTTTATTTCATCCAATACCGTGGATGAATATGTAAACCCAGGCTAACGTGGACAGAATATTGATAAAAAGATTACTTTAATCACCCTGAGTAGATACAGTGATGCTTGGTACAATGATTGTAACATTGTAGAAGACATGCATGGAAAGAGTCAAAGTACATGCTGAAGATCCAACCAGGGGAACTGAGGGATGAATCACATCAAATAACAGAGAACATCCCAAGCACTGAGGTCAAGCCACCCAATATGTGATGAAGAAGATATATATATATATATGGCAACTGCTTCTCTCCTGAGGAAAAATGTGACACAGTTTCATAAAGGATTCCATGGAAGGCACTGTTGCTATATTTATAAATATTTTACTAAAGTTGTAAATCATCATGAGATTCTGTTTCTGTTTATTATCTACATACAGTATCTCATCTATCTATCTATCTATCTATCTATCTATCTATATCTTATTTTAACCTGTTTTGCATTTTTAAAAATTCAAACAGACAATTTGGAAATGCTTGTAGAGTTCTATTCCTATCTGTACCCTACACTGTTATTTTCTGGGGAGACATGTATACATTGAAATGCTAATACTAGGTACTAAATTTCCTCTGCTTGTTCAGAAACCTAGTCTACAGATTCTGATTTAATCACAGAAAATGCTGTAGAAATAAGCCTGGCATTTTATTTCTACTATATGCACTATGTAGTTAATCTAAGACACTGCAGAGGTCTATGCATTTAGAAGACTTGAAAATAC
The DNA here is from genome assembly GCA_004027295.1 of Dolichotis patagonum. Lineage (NCBI taxonomy): Eukaryota > Metazoa > Chordata > Mammalia > Rodentia > Caviidae > Dolichotis > Dolichotis patagonum. The sequence goes on from PVJX010003327.1 coordinate 39,166, forward strand.
TTTTGATACAATAAAACGAAAACTTTCTCTGAATGTCTTACTCTCAATGCACAAAAATCAGATACTTTGCACTAATTCAGTAGTTCCTCTCCTTTCAGTTTCATCTAGGACCCTTTTATTAAGACCATTTCTATATTCAGTAAAATTATACACAAAAGTGATTGGATGACTTGTGTGAATGCCATTACTGAGGAATCTCACTAGTGATATGATTATGTAAATGTATACTGCAGAAAAATTAAAAGCATGAAAAAATTATATATCAGAAATAAGTTTTATGGCTGTATTTCTTTTAGATCTCTTATGTGAAGGTTGGCAACTTTCCTTTGTAAGCACATAGACAAAGAGAGGAAGAAGGGCAGCCAGGAGCAAGCCTTTCTCCGCACGCACATTTGCTGTAGCCCAAGCTGGTCCTTTGTGGTACATACCTGAGCAACACACACTACCTGCTGTGCACTGTGCCAGCTGTACACAGACTCAATACTGCAAATGACCCCATTTGTAAAGTAGATCCAATACACAATTAATCTCCAGTGAGTACCTTTCCTTGATAAAATAATGGAATAAAAGTTTCAATATTACACCCATGACATTAATAGATAGCAGTTGTTATGCTTGAACTAGTATCACAATCATGATAGAAAGATTTGGCAGTTTATGCTCTGGCTCCACGAGGAAGCAAAGAGAGGGAAAAGAAACACAGCTGACTATACATTTTTTCCTTCAAAAAATTGAGGTGGAAGAAAGACACGATCTCAATATTAATAGGCAAGACATCACAGCAGTCTCATTTCATTAATACTAACAATTAAAACAGGAAACTTTGTATTTTCCTTCTTGAATTCTATCTTTTATTGCTTTCATATGTATTATTCATTGTATTTCTATCTTCTTTGTGAACTATAAACTCTATTGGGGACAGGCATTCATCATTAATCTTCTAATTACCATCCTGCATTACTTATATTTGCTGAGACCTTATCCAGTAGATGTTTATAAGACAACTGAAAAAAAGATCCCATTTCATTGATTATAAAGTCTTTCTGGAAATCTACCTTTCCATTTTAAAGTTTCCGAAATCAGAATGCATCTTACATTAACAATCTCTCAGAGCTGTGACCAGCTGGCTTACTTCAGTAGTAGAGTTTACTTGGAAGAAAATCTAAGAAATACTATATTTATACCTCTGAATTATACATAGTTCTCATAACACAAAGGATAATATCATATAAAAAATGGTTCTCAAAGGCCCTGGAATGAAAATTGATTAAAAGTTGAGTTCTAAATGAGAATTTTTGTAAATAGTTCAAATTAGTTTGCTTTTATTTACCTTTTAATGTAGTCTGAAGAGCATGTTTTAAAAGAAAATCTAACCACAGCAAATTTAAAGAGATGATGCAGTAACATAGTGCATTATTTCATAGTGATGGATAAAATGATGACACCTCTTGCAATTACAGAATATTGTACAATTTTGAGGCAGCATGCACCAATCATAGTGTTTTGATTCACCCTATAATATTTTAAGCTGAGTACTTTTTTCCCTGTAGAATACTTTTAATAGTTTATATAGTAGCTGATAACCATAATCACTAAAACTACCAGGATCTATATTCCCCCAAATCACATAGGTTTCCTTGATATGTTTAATTATGCTTGCTTCCATCACAATCTGTCATCATGAATAGTTCTCCTTTGCACAATAAAAAGGTTATGTCAGGCCTGGGGAGGCCTTTTAACCACCTGGCATCAGTTTCTGCCTCCACCCTCCAACCAAAGTCCAGGCTAGATGACAGGACAGGAAGAAACCCACACTGGCTCCGCAGTTCCTGCTGGCCTCTCCTTTCCAACCTTCAAAAGGGAGGGAAAATTTCTGATGCACAACACCAAAACACCCCGGCACCTCCAGACCTCAACATCGCTGTTTCTGCAGTCTAAGCATCCGGTGTTTAACTTCAGTCCCTCAAACAAGCTCTCCTTTTTCTATTTCTGACTTTTCCATGTCTTCCCCCAAATTCACTGCCAAAACCTTACTCAAACTAGTGCATATATCAGGAGCTATTCCCTAATAGTCTGAGCCAGAAATTACTATAAATACATTTTTAAACATTCTATACCTTTTTCATGCTTGCTGCAAACCATATGATCTAACTATCTGATATATATCTAATCAATATATTTTAACTACCTAAAAGCAAATTCTTGAGGAGCGAGTATTGTTTTAAAGATCTCTGTATAACTGCACAGTTCCAAACTTTGCTTTAATAGGGGTTCAATAAACATTTATTAAATATTGTCAATACTTTTACTAAAATTCTAAATTAATATGCAATCTGTATAACAATGTTTTATGTTCTATACTATTTTTAATCATTTATTTAGACTAAGAACATAATATAAAATCTACTCAGTATATCACTACGAATTTGTTATGAAAATTATTTTCAAGTAGAATATAAAAACACTGTCATTACTATGTAAAATTTTTATGTTCCACTAATAATTAGACTCTATACCATTATTTATAAAGTCTCCTCTGTGTGTTACATATATGTGCAATATTTAAGGAAACAGTTTTATTTCAAAGTACAGCAGTTGCTTTTCTATACCCCACTAACAGAGACATCCATGTTACATCCTCCCCAAGGCAAACTTACCTCTCACGATGATGTTAGTGGACTTTTTTGCAGGGTTTCCCACATTATTATTGGCCAGACAGCTGTAAGTACCAGCATCATCAGAGGTGATGGCAGGGATGGTCAGAGTTCCTCCATTCAAAACAGTCTTTTCAGGGAGGGTCCCAAAGGACCTGACCCAGGTGAGAGAGGGCGCAGGTTCTCCTCCTGTTGTAACGCACACTAGTGTTATGGCCTCGCCAGGATTTACAACTATAGGATCATCCACCAAGAGCTTAATTGACGGAGATGCTAAAAGACATAAACACAAGAACATTCACCTATTTAGTTAAGACACGACTGGAATCCCACAGCATGCATTACAATCCATTCATTCTCTAAAACAGTTCAAATGAAATATCAATGGTCTTTAGCAACCCCAGTCTGTGCTATGCTAATTCAAGCAAGATTGATGATGCTGAATTTTAGCTAAATGGTATTAACATGCAGTACTGTATGAAGAAATTTATATCTGCAGAGTAAGATTTAAATTATATGCTTCCCCAGGTTAATGTTCTAAAATTGGGATCACAAGAGTAATTCAAATTTGAAAACAAAACATTATCTCTGTTTAAATGATAAACTTTTTTTCATTCCCAGTATAAATATTACATTGTATTTTAATGATGAAAAGGGTCAATTACTTATCTTTTGGGTTATTCTGAAGTGAAATTATTAATCCTTGCAAACTGAAAACAAGCAAGAGGTAAGTAGAGATCAGACCAGTCTTTAACCAAGTAGTGGGTCTGAGGTTTGTTCTTGAAAGTGATAACAAAATTACCTAATTCTAACGCAGCCCCAGGCCACCTTCACAACCTCTTCAATCAGAAAGGTCTAGGCAGTGAATTCTTATAAATGCAGCTTTAAAACTACAATAAACACACAAGAACTCAAATACAGCTACCAAAAGATAGCTGCCATTACTCTAATGTTTGTGTTATAAAAATCACCCAGTAATCTCTTGGGTTAAAAAAGAACAACCATAAACATCTATTCAACAAAAATGCTTCTTACAGCTCTTTCCATCACTCAAAACAAACTGCACATCATCAGAGTTCACATAGGTACGTTTTTTCTGCTTACCTTGCACTGTGAGCCCAAATAACGTATTCATAAATAAAAGCAAGGGATTGCATTACAACGACATTTGAGCTCACATGTTCAGAAATATTTTATGTCAAAGTCAGATAGCTTTATTGTATGAAATCAATGCATATTAGAAATATTTAAACTGTTCCATAGAGCTGTGTAACTTTTTTAGATATCAACTCAGCTTATACTTGGCACTCAGAAGCAAAGCTCAGTTCCATGTGTGGTTCAATATAATTTATCTTGTTTAAGAAAAGTCAAAAGAGACCAAGAAAATAATTCCCACATTATAGTTTGATGAAAAATACATGGAAGACTTGCGTGGTCTCTTTCAACAGCATTGCTCTATGCTAGTACTTTAAACATCATTTTAAATAGGGGAATTCCAAAATGTCTACTGAGTCTTCTGAAGTGCTGGCATCAAATTGTGAAGACTTCTGATCAAAAACCTCTTGGAAATATATATACTGAAGATAATATACAGAAGGCACCACAGTTTGGTAGAAAATAAAATATGATAAAGATTTATTTAATGTCACCAAAATGAAAAACCACTAAAGAAGGAAAATACAGTTAATCCAATATGTTAATCAAATAAAAATTATACTTAACTATAAATGTATCATCATGAGGGGGTAAATGAAATACTTTTTGAAGTAAATGGCATAATTCTACATACATATTCAGTTAAAATATATAGAGATCCTAAGATATATTAGCAAAGCTTAATTTTTTTATATCACATTTTACTCAAAAGGCACAAGGTCTGAAGATCATTGATAGCATGTTTTTGGACTACAGAAACAAAAAAAAGTGACTTTAATCAAGAAATATTTGTCCCTGTAATTGTCTTTTATATGCAATGACAGCTACTGTTTTTCAATATTTCAGCATATTCATAACATTTTGACATTCATGGGCATTTCATCGCTTGCCTTGGAGGAGAATGAGTTTCTCCATGGTCATTAGATTGTCAAACAACCATGAGTTCATATATTCTTGCTCTGGCCTTATATGGATAGATAGTATATGAAGAAAAATAAAATTCATCACACTAAATCATGTATGCAGATGAGTATTTTGTGTGTGTACTGCATGTAGCAAGTATCAGTGGAATTGCCTCACTCACTGCTTTAGCTGAAGAAAGTCTCAGAATTCATAGGTTCTACTGTTACTATCAGATATATATACAGCACTAAATCAGTTCCTCACAGCCAACTGGGAGACTGATTATTATTCTAAGTTCATTTCAAAGTATTAGAGAAATTACACTTGCAAACTGAAATGGGACAAGGCAAACACTAAATGGGATGATATGTAATTATTATTTGAATATTCATCCAAAGTGCAAAACAAACTTTATAAATGAAAGAAGGCTGGCACAAAAAACTCAAATACAATACATTCTCATCCATACACAAAGGGTTTATTTTATAGAAGTGGAGGCTTGAAAAAGAAAGTATTGTTATGGGCACAGGCTGTAAAACATAAAGCAAAATATAGTTAGATGGAAGGAATAAATTCAGTGTTCTACAGAACAGGAAGGTGACTATCATTCACGATTTATTATATACTTTATTAAGAATTAAAAGAAAGTATTCTCAATCTTCCCAGTGCAAGGATTAAATGTTTAAAGAAAAGAAAATGTCAATTACCTAGATTGGATCATTATACACTATATCTGTTTATGTAATTAATGCATCATATCCCATAAATGTGCACAATCCTTACATGTAAAATAAAAAAAGCAAACAGAAAAATAGATGGCATATGCAAAGGAAATCCCTCAAATTAAATAAAACTTTTACATTACTAAATTGCAGAATATCTTAAAGATGATTTATAAATGGTGCAAAAACTGATCAAATTGCACAAAAATAACTCCAAGTACACAACTGGTCATAGTCATTCTATATGTGTAAAGTTCTGATAAGTGACAATGGCAGCAGCAGAATTTCAGACACATTATCTACCAGCACTGAGCAGTGGAAAACATGGTCACCACAGGGATTGTACCAGAGATATAAGATCAGCAGCCCAGCATATAGCATGTGGTCTGTGGTTAACAGAATAGTTAATAGTATGCCCAGTGATTGGTAGATAGATTAATTGATGGATAATATAGAGATAGAGAAAGAAAGAGGAGGGGGAAGAGAAGGAAGGGAGACAGGGAGGAAAGGATAGGAAGACTGAAATGGAGGGAAAAGGGAAAAGCAAGGCCAAAGCCCATTTTACTGTATTCGCAAACCGAACTATTCATAGAACTACAATTACTAAGAGAGAGAAGCATATTTTAGGAAATATCTCTGAGGAAGAGAATTCTTCCCATGTTCTTCAGCACCTTTTTTTCCCCTAGAAAACAAAGTAAAGTTTTCTTGGACCGAGCAGCAGATACATCAGTGGAATGAGTGGCTTTTTGACTCTTACACAAGAAATCCTGAAAGTTTGGATATTGAAGACCAGAGGGTTCTGTCTGTCTCTTCCTGTTTCAAAGTCACAAAGAGACAGAACATCGTATTTTTACAGAAAAGACTCGCTGGCCTTGAGAAACACCTTTGTACTCCTTAATGGCAGGAAAGAAGTAGAGAGACCAATTAGGTTTGAAAGTGTCAAGAAAACAGGAATGAATGTGTTCTCAGGCAAACATGCTTATCAACATATTCAGATCGCTCTACTGGAAGAGAAAGGAGGTAAAAATCTTGAAGACATAGGTGTAGACAGAGACTTCATAAACAAAACCCAGAATGCATAAGAAATGATTCAAAGAATCAACAACTGGTTTCTCAACTTATTAAAAGGCTTTTGGACATCAAAAGAAATCATCAACAGAGTGAAAAGACGACCCACAGACTGGAAAAACTTCAACCAATTGTCCCTCAGACAAAGGACATCTACAAAAAATATATAAAGAACTGAAAAAAAAGGTCAAGTGCTAGATTCAAAGACTCAATTCTTAAATGGGCATCTGAAATATTTCTCAGGTGAAATACAAATGGCAAATAAATATATGAAAAAATGTTCAATATTACTGGTCATTTGAGAGCTGCAAATTAAAACAACAGAAGACTCCATCTTATCTCAGAAAGAATGGCTGCCATCAAAAATAATAAATGGCGAAACTGTGGGGGCAAAGGAATCCTTCTCCAGTGGTACCAGTGTAGACTGGTACAACCACTGTGCAAATCAGTGAGGAGATTCCTCAAAAAACTAGAATTAGAGGTCCCATTCCACTCAGCTATTGCCCTTCTGGGTATCTTCCCAGAAGAATTAAAAACATACCACAGTGATGTATAAGTATCTATGTTTATAGCTGCACAATTTGTAATAGCTAAATCTTGGAAACAACTCATCAACTGAGGAATGGATAAAAAATATATGGTATTTTTATGCAATGGAATACTACTCAGTCATAAAGAAGGATAAACTTGAGATTTATATAGGTAAATGGATGCAATTTAAGACCACACTCATAAATGAATTAAATCAGACTCAGATGTGTAAACATCATGTTGGCATTCGAGCGTGAGAAACTCAAAAAGTAAATAAGGTCTAAAATACATAATAGATATTGTGAAATGGGAAGAAATTATTCAAAAATTTAAAGGAATTAGGATAAATGAAGGGGAAAGGACAGTAGGGAAAAGGGGAAAATGCAAGTCAGTTATACTATTAGTGTCTCAGTTAATTAAAAAGGAAAGTTTGTGCTAATATAGACTGGGAGAAATTTTTATGCCTATATTTTGCACCTTGAACAACTACTTTGAAGGAAACAACATGTAACTTGTTAACTATTGTTATTTTCCTATCATTTTGTTATGAAATTTTGTTTTAACTTTTTTCCAAAAAATTTAAAAAAATATTGAGAGCTATGTTCCAAGTCATGGTAAAATACAGTCTCCTCTAAAATATATACGAAATTGGCTAGAAAAATTTTCTGATATTATGATAGAATGCATGGTTGAAAGAAAATAAGATTACACTATGAATAATGCAAAAACAGGTATGTTTCTCAAATATGACTTCATATTTTTGGATTCACGCCTATTACAGACTTTAGTAATTCAGTCTCTCATGGTCCGTGGATGTGTAATACATGATTTAATTTGGGGTTAATTAAAATACATTCAATAGGGAGAGAAAAACACTTTAGTAGAAGTCAGTAACTTATTGGTCATTTTGTGGGGCTTTGTTTTTATTGCTAACTAACATCATAGTTAAAATCTGAAAGCAAGGTATAGTGCTAATCACCTTATACTCTTGTAATTTGGCCCTCTGTGGATCTGGGTTTAAACAAAAGAAGGCAACTGGTTCTCCACCTGAATTCTTTAATGAAGTAGGTGTGGGGCAGCTAAATACTGTAACATTGACCTGTTGCTTTGAAAGGAAATTATATTACTGTTAGAAAGTAACCTAATTTATAGGGGAAAAATAGCAGTGAAGTGGAATCTTAATAAATTAGAGTAAATTTGGAAGTCACATGCTGAGCCAGGGTGGTCTCTGCCCAGGTAGAATCCTTCTGTGTAGGTCCTGACCCACAGCTCATTTGGGTCGAGTTCTCAGGAAACACTGAAAAAGATGAGAAATGAGATAGAGAAGAGAGAAGCGCACCAATGAACCAGTCTGCCATCTGCGGAAACTTGGATAGACTAAGTAGAAAGACTTTCAGACGTGTCTCTGAGGAGCAAGGAGTCAGACTGTAGTATTCACTCAGAAGCTCCTGTTTTTCAGTGGACTTTAAATTCCAGTCTCATATACCGGATGCACCCAGAAAAGGCCTGAGAAGAATTACAGGTATGAAATATGTCTAAAGAAACATCAGCCACCTTCAGGACAGGCTCAGGGGAAAAAAAAAAAAGGTAGAACCCAGGCCGTCGTATGACACTGTCTCCATGTTAACTCAATAATCAGCAATTGGCTACATGAAAATAATGTATAAAGGATAAAGGAAGATGGGACAAGAAAGAGGGGCAATATACCATACAGGAACTGGGTGCAAAATGAAAACAACAAGAGCATAGAAGGAATTGGAGAGAATGGAAAATAACCTTAACCTTAAACTTCAGTTCCATGGCCCTATGTTCCAAAAACTGTAGAATATACATAGATGACAACAAGCCAAGTCCAACTTGTACGTGGAGAGACACATTTCAGGCGTACCTATAGCCTCAAAAGATTGAAAATAGTTTCTCTTGGAAGAACCATCGTTTCCATGAGATTATGATATCATTGGTTTTTCATAAATTTAATTGAACTCCATTTTCAACATATATTCCATGCTATTTGTGCAGCAGTGAACATTTCACAAAATAAAAACAAGAGAATATATTAGAAGTTGATTTGAAATCACAAAAGAATCTACCCATTTATGTAGCGTTGTTATTTAAATATTATCATTCACATTTCTGATTGATTTTCATAAGGCCAAGAATGATATCATACTGGGAAATTCTATGGACCATGATGCTTTGGGATATGATAATATTTGAAATAGTATTAATAAGAAAATTTTAATGCCAGAGAGAAACATTGCCACACATATTGAAACCAACATACATTTTTCATTGTTTTAGCATTCACAGTGTGTATGTTTCTAGAAAATATAAAGAAGGCAGAGTGTGTTCCTTCATGAAAAATTTCATAAGCATCCAAGGATCCTAGTTCCTAAGACCATGAGTTTCACACCAAAGATTTCTTGCACAGATCTTTTCTTTCTTTCTTTCTTTCTTTCTTTCTTTCTTTCTTTCTTTCTTCCTTCCTTCCTTCCTTCCTTCTTTCTTTCTTTCTTTCTTTCTTTCTTTCTTTCTTTCTTTCTTTTCTTTCTTTTTCTTTCTTTCAACTGGCACAGTATCTGCTGTTTTATTATAACTCTTATTATCAACAGTAGTGAATGACTGACACAGGCATTCCCTAATCTCTCCAGTAAAACATTCGATCTATCATTTATTAAATACTTACCAAGCGTCTATCATGTATCAGGCCACATGACAGGCACCTGTGATATATCAGTGAACAAAACAATTAAACAAGCCCTGTATTCAGAATCTTAGAACCTAACAGGAAGACAATTATTTCTCTTGTGATACCCTTTGCCTTAAGTGACCTCATATATTCACATTGCTGGATTGTCCTCTGAAGTCACGTGCATTTATGATCCTTGATCAGGATGTTTATGTCATCAGAACACAGAAAGTAAAGTGAATTACTAAAAGGTATATTCTTAGGTGAAATGAAACTTTTCAAAATTTAAAAAGTGGTAGTTACATTTGATCCCAGTCATTGAAGATTGTGGAAGATCACAGGCAAATTGAGGCCTAAGAGGCATCTTCTGTGAGCATGAAGGCGAAAGGCAACACACGGGGTGATGGCACATTTCAGGGGAACAAGGTAGCAAGACCGGGTCCCTCCTAGCAGCACCCTGGGAAGAATGTGTTTGGAGGAGTGGGCTGGTTCCCCACAGGTGGCGCCTAGGAAAGGGACCTGCAACCAGCAGCACGGGCTATCCTCCTACAATCGTGCAGGGACTTGAAAAAACCTCAGAGGGAAAATATAGAGAGTAAGTGATTGGGAATATGAACCAAAAGCAAAAGAAATAAAAGTAAGAAAAAGAGTCCAGATCAACAGGGAAAAAGAAAAAAAAAACTATCAGAAAAGAAATAGTGAGAAGTAAGCAAAAGAAAGGAAGAAGAGCAGCCACGACAAAAGGGCCAAAGAAAAAAGTGCACATAGGAAAACTTTCTCAGCCAGGGTAAAAAAGCAGAAGAAAAAAACCAGTGTGCATGGAAAAGTTTCTCAGCCAGAGTAATGGAGCAAAGTTCAGAATTCAAATGGAAGGAACTAAGGATTTACTCTTAGGAAAAAGCAAGTTGACCCTGGGTTTTCTACCCAGTGTGTTGAAAACTTCCTGGAATTATTAACTCAGATTGTTTGGGAGACATTTGGGTTATGGTTCAGTTGTGTGATGTCTGGGTTTTTGAAAAAGGAGAATGTATCATCTGGTGAATCTGTTTACCTGTTGTTAAGCCTGAAGATGCTAGGTAAGAACAGATCAAGTGAAACGAGGGCTCTGGCAGTACCTTCCATGATGAGGTGAGTTTTACATGGGCTGTCATGGGCCTGGAGCCCATATATATTTTGTTAGTATTGTATTAATCAAAGAAAAGTGAGAAGCTCAGTACTGTATTGATCAAGGGCTTTAAGCATTTCAGGGGTTCTAAATGCTTTTAGGGTACTGCTGTGTCAATTAAGGGAGAGTAAAAATGAGAAGTGAGCAAAGGAAAGGAAAAAAGCACCAAAAGAAACAGGCAAAGGAAATGTCAGTGTGCAGAGAAGTCTCTCCCAGCCCGGTTGATGAGGCAGTTCAGATTTTTATGTGCTATTGGGAAGATATTGGCCCGCCAATGGTCTAGCATGGTTGAAATTGTGTGTCACTGTTGTTGAAATTGTGTATCATTATTTTGCCAGTGTTATGTCAATTCAATTAAAGGAGACTGAGTGTGTCAGTATTGTGTCAGTGCTGTGTTGAAATTAAGGAAGAACATTTGCAAGAATAAAGTGCATTTTGTTAGAGGAAATCCGCACAAGGTTGTATAGTGCATTGTTAAAATTAGGGGAAAACAATTGCAAGGATAGAGTATATTTTGTTGGAGGAAATTCTCTCACGCCTACATGGTGCATTGTATGAATGTTGTTTTACTTTTCTCTTTGCAGAAACTGAAGGGGGTTTGATAGAGCAGTAGTTATGTGTAGCCCCAGAGAAAATTTAAATGAGTTCTTGTGGTGACTTTGAACGGTGGCAGTGTAGGGCATGAGCTCTGTTTGTATCATTACAGGAAATGGAAGGATTATGTAGATACCATGAAAGAACTTGACTCCCCTCAGCAGTAAGAGCCTTCTCCGACAGAGGCAGAAAAACATAGCTGCCTCTCGAGGGACTTCAGATGGGCTCTTTGGGCTCTGACAGCTGATCACAGCTACACTCCTCTTCAGCGGGAAGAAGCCTGAGCAGTCTCTGCTCATTGCCCCTTCTAGCAGTTGAGGGTACCACTGGAGAGAGGGGGTGAGTGAGTTGGTACTGGCAGTAATACAGGGCTGTGCTCTTTGAAAAAAGCCAGTGCAGATACATTGCAGCCATGAATGAAGGCCTGGTCCTTAAAGGCCAGAACTTAAAGACAGAATGGCTGCACCTACACACTTCCTGTAGAGATCAAATGTAGGGACTGATATTCAAATGTTATTCTAAAAGCAACAAGGGGGAGATGTGGAAGACCAGAGATGAATTGAGGACTAATTAGCTTCCTCTGGCAGCACAAATGAGAAAGGCAAAATGGGGTGATGGTACCTCGCAAGTTATAGAGAAAAATTTATACACCTGAGATTAATTTGTTTAGCTGAGCATGGACTAGTGGATAATATAAGGCAGATGACTCTTGTGCTTGTACCCATGTCTGGGTGAATAAAAGGAAAACAAGCAAGAGATCTGGGCTTCCTTTACTTACTAAGAGGCAAGAGCCCCTCCACTGCCCCTATGATAAACTGACCTTGGGTCATTTGTCATTCATCTTTGTTTGGCACCAGGCCAAGGGAACAAACTAGTAGCAGGACTAGGTCTCTGCAAGTGGAGCCCTGCTGGGGAAAGTTATGAGGAGTGAGCAGGTTCCCCATTGGTGGCACCCAGGAAAGAGACCTGGGACTGAGGCAGGCCCTGTTGGTTTCCTACAGAATATGACAAATGGAAAAACTAGAATCTATATTCTCAGGTGAGTAAGAGTCAATGGTAAAAAGGTTATCACGGTCAATAGCTATGGCAATGGTTGGCATACTACTATCCAACAGACTGAATGGTGTTCATGGACATCAAAAAAATAGTATGATGACAGTTTAGCACTGTGCACACCTCTCCGTCTTGCTTTTGCAGCAGGGGAGCTTTAGGTACACTTGGTATCATGCAAATTATAAGAAACCACATTTGCTGCTCCTTAATCCCAGGTGTCATGAACAGAAAATTCAATATAAATATATGTAACAATGAAATTTGTAGTCCATGAAATTTTCTTGGAAGATACCAGAGTTTTAAAAATAGCACTTTGTGAAAAAACCACTTCAGCACAAAATCCACACAGCATGGGTTTGCTATTTCAGCTGCCTGGTATTCTCTTCCAGTGATTATCCACTTAGCAAATCAGCCATCAAGTAATTTTTTTATGCTCAAATATCATTACTCATTTTTTATCGGAATTTTTAGCTTTTGTACAGGCTAACTGATTTGCTTCCTCCTTTCTATTAGGACATTTGTTTTTGTCCTTTGACTATGGAATATTTAGGGATATGAAGTCAGCATAAATTTTGTTTTCTCTTATATATACCACCAACTCCTACCAGGGGATCTGACAATGACTAAGGTGCTCAATAAAGTCTTACTGAATAAAAAAAAATATTAGATTTTAAAATTAAAGAACAGAACTCTACCTATTTAACCAAAAATCAAAATTTAACCAGAAAAATAAAACAAAACCAAACTAATGTGAAAAATGAGACAGAGGGCTCAAGATTTCATGAATCATTCATTGGAAAATATTAGTTGTGAAGACCTACCACTTTTTTGTCTTCCATTCATGTCACATTTAGCTATACTGTATATTAGTCACATTCCTACTGTGGGAAAAATTACCTGACACTACTGTAAGGGGGAAAGGTTTAATTTGGCTCATGGTTCAGGAAATTTATTTCATGGGTAGCTGGTTTTAGGGCAGAAACATGATAGAGAAGGGCAGAGTGGAGGAAAGGTGCTCACTTCATGAAAAATGCAGGCAGACATAAGGGAGGAGCTGGGAGAAATACATCCCCTCTAAGTGACATCACAGTGACACACTGCTGAAGAGCCCTCACCTCCTAAGAGCATGTTTAGTTTAATCAGTGTATTATGCACAGGCGAGTGCAGTATATTTGTGATTCTATCACCTTCCAAGAGCTCCATCTCTGAACATGAGATCTTTGGGGGAAATTCTAGAGCTAAACCATAGCAAGATGGCAAATAAATCCTGTGTCAAAAGTTAGTACACTGCTATCAAAAATAAACCTATTATATACACTCCTTTTACTTCATTCTTTGTTCTATGACTGACAATTACCATTAATAATATGATTAAGCCAAATTTTGTCTCTGGAAACAAAAGTTAAACAGCACATGGACATTTTCACTAGAAAACTGGTATGGAGATAATTCAATGTAGACTTAATAAATCACTCAAGATTTAAGGTTCATTTTGAAAGTGTGATAAAGCAACAACAGCAAAGAAAAAGACACATCTATGATCATCTGGTGTCGGTCTTGTAGTCGCATTTTAATTTTTTTCCTTCTACTATGCAAGAGGTATTCTCAAAGTTGTGAAAATATTTTATCTGATAAAGATCAGCTATTCATTTCATTACCGATTCAGGAAACACTTTATTTCAAGGTTGTGTTCTGAGTCTTTTTATGAGTTTGTAAATTAATTTTATTGTAATTTTAGACTGGGTTTTCTTCACTAATGTTAGAGAATAATGTCAAATAAATATGTCTCAGCCAAGCTTCTGTTTTTCCTTTAAGGGAATTTTGTTAGGTAATTTATAAGGCAAGGCCTGCAGCAAATTTCCAACATGATTAGGAAAACATCTGGACATGAAGCTTCATCTTATTACATACCTATGCACTGGCTACTAGATGTCTAGGATGGTCCCATGGTAAAGATTAAACATCTGGAGTTTAATAGCCTCGGTCAGTGCTAGCAGTACAATAAACCGATTGCAAATAGAAGGCTGCACCAGTATTTTATTTTTTAAGAACGGTGCTAATTCAATATATATTTCTCAAGTACAACTCTATAAAGGCTTTCTTATGGGCACTGGATGTGTCAGAACAAACATACAAAAAGCCTTTCCTCCTGGAGTTTGCAAATACATGGAAATGATTACATCCCTTAATATGCATAAGGTCCTCTCCAAAAACTTTATATATATATTAAATTACTTAAATACGTGAGGTAAGTACTACTATTCTTAATTTTACTTAGATCAAACTGATGAACAATTTAAAAGTGGTTCATATAAACCTTCCCAAAGTCTGATAGCTATGGAATGTTGGAGCTGGGATTCTAATCTAGACAGCAGGCTTGAGATGGATATAACATGTGGTAGATAAACTTTACAGTGAAACAAATAAAATTAAAACTTTTCAAGTTTAATTATTTGATGACATATATGTAAGAAGAATTGGAACTGCCTTTCTAAAAAAAGAAGAGATAACAAAAATATTATTTACTACATTATAAAATAAAAATCAAGCAGTACCAGGTGTGATGGTATATGTCTATAATCCCAGAACTCTAAGAAGCAGAGGCAGGAGGATTTTAAGTTCAAGCCCAGCCTGGGCAAATTTTTGACTTACTGGGATCCAATCTAAGAATTAACATTAAAAAGGATTGGAAATGTAGCAAAATCCAAAGTTCCTGCATTGAATCCCCAGTATTGGAAAAAGATATAATATAAACATGAACTTATTTTGCAAGTGAGTATTCCAGAAGTATCTACTGTCAAGAATTGGAGTTCAAAATGATTTGTGATCTGCTTAAATTTTAACTCTGAAGCCTAAATTCTAAAGCCAAAAGCTTATTTATAGTAAAGAACTAAAAGAATTTGCAGAATGGGAGAAAGTATTAGCAAAGTGTTATGTTTTATGGTAGATTAATGTGCCTAATATACAGGGGCTCAACCATCTTAACAGCAAGAAAACAACTCAATTCAAAGATGTGCAAAGAACTTGAATAATCGTTTCTCAAAAGAAGATAGACACACAGCTATCAGGGCTAAGAAAAAATGCTGAATTATCATTAACCGTCAGTAACTTACCTCCTTCAGAATGGCTGCTAGAAAGAAGACAAAAGGCAGAAATCCTTCATGAGGATGAGGGGGAAAAGGAGTCACTACCGTGCCTCTGGTGGAATGAGCATTAATACAGCCATTGTTGGAAACAATATGGAATTCCTTACGTAATTAAAAACTCCCATGTGACCCAGCAATCCCTCTACTAGATGTACCCAAAGGAAATTAATCAGCTTGTCAAAGACACATCTGCATTCCCGTGTTTGCTGTAGTATTCTTTATACAGCTCAAGTTATGGAATCAGTTTTAGTGTTCATCAGTGATAAAATGAATGCAGAAAAATGCAGCACCTTTACACAGTGCAATACAGTTTGGCTGTAAAATGGGTAAATTCCTGTCATTCATGACAACATGAATGAACCAGGGAATATTATGTAAGCAAGATAATCTAGGTACAGAAAAATGAATACTGTATAATGTCTCTCACATGTCTTATGTAAAGAAATGAAGCTATAATCATGGTTATCAGGGGTTTGGGGGTTTGGGGAGAGTTGATGGAGAGATGTTAGTCAAGAAAGGAATACATTCAAGAGGACTAATTTGCAAAAGGATAACAGTGGCTAATTATGTTGTATTCTTGAAAAAATGCCACGAGTAAATATATTCTCACTACAAAATGATAAATATATGAAGTAATGCATATATTAATTAGCTAGATTTATCCCTCAACAATAAATGCACTTCAAAATACAGTGTACATAACGAATATATATACAATAATACTTCAGTTCATGAACACTTCTGTTTATGAACAACTTGGCTTGCAAACAGAAGCATCTGGCAAAATTTCACTTCCTTTCTCAAATGAGGCCTAGCAAGAAAAATACAACTGCGACCATCTTCCCCAGAATTGTGGAATGAATTAAATTTGGGAGCAGAGGTGCTGCTGCACAATTGTATCCCAAAATTAAAATAAATTATTATTTTAAAAAATTATTAAAAAGAAATTCCTTTTTAAAAAATAAAGTAACAAAAAATAAAAAAAAAGTAAGTGGGGTATATCAAGGTAAAACACTTCTGCATAATAAAGGAAACAATCAACAGTTAAAAAGCGATTCCTGGAATGGAAAAAAAAAAATCTGTAACCCTTATATCCAATTAGTGATTAAACTATAAAACATAAATGTCTACAAGTCAACAGCAGAAAAGCAAACAAAAGTAAAAACCTAATAATCTTATTTCATTACTAGGACTGTTACTATTATTTTGGTGTTTTGAAACAAGGTCTTGCTATGTAGCTGTGGCTGGCTTTAAAGTTACTGTGACCCTCCTGCCTCTCTAATTACATGATTTTAAAATGGCCTAAGCACTTAAATAAATATTTGCTCAGAAAAGTCAAACAAATGTCTAACAAGGATATGAAAACTTCTTCATGTTGTCATCATCAGAGTAATGTGAATCAAAACTACAATAAGATATCACCTCCCACTGTCAAGGGTAAGTATCATTTTAAAAAATATAATAGCATCAGTGAGGATGTGGAGAAACTGGAAAGTCTGCACATTGTTTGGAGCAAAAAATGATTCAGTTTCCATAGAAAATAGTTGGGAGGGTCTCAGAAAATACAAATGTTATATCATAACAGTTCCATTTCTGAAATAGAATATTTATGAAAAGAACTACAACCAAGATTTCAGAGATATTAGTATTTCTATATTCACCACTGAACACTAGGTAAGAACTAGAAACAACCCAGCTACAATGATAGAAGGTGAAGAAAAAGAAGCAAGATGTATTAAGTACAAGAACAAATTCTCTGTGATGAATATTATCATTATGTATACATAAAATGTACCAATAGAACAGAAAAAAACACAAAAAGCAAAAAGTCCTCTATGCATGCAGCAGAATAATATTCAGCCTTAAAAATAAGGAAATATATGAAAACACGGATGAATTCTCAGGATATTATGATATGTGTTATAAACTAGTCATGGGCTTGTATGAAGTGTGTAAAGCCATCAAATTCTTAGAATGAAATGGTGAGAAGATCAATGCTAGGGGCTGGAGAAGGATAATGAATTACTGCTCATAAGGCAGGCAGTTCAGTCAGGTAGGATTCACAGCATTTATGGATGGGCAGGGTGACTCAGTAAGACTTAGAGTCAGCAATCAGTTATTGTTTATTAAAATTTTGTTGAGTATAGATGTCATATTGAGTTTTTACTATGGAAATAAAGTGAATTATATTTTAAAATCCATATTTGAGTAATAAACAGATAAATGTACCAAATAGCAGGATTTGATCCCAAAGTGTGTGTTTGGTTTTAGAGTCATTTTAATAGACTGAGTTACAAAGCCCATAAACTGTGTTTTCCACTCAAATGATAGTTTTATAGGACTTATGATAAAGTTCACTAATGTATCCAATTGTTTTACTGTAAATATAAATGCTACCTAATACTGTTGTTGCAGAACTAATTCAAAGAATCCATTGGTGTCTCTTTAGAAATTTCAAACAGAATACTTATATCTATTTATGTAAATCCTAGGACAATGCTACTACATGGTAAGGAAGATTTTTTGGGGGGACTTCTTGAGACCAAGGTTCATTATGCAGTCCAGACAGGGCTTGAACTCACTTTATAGACCAGGCTGGCCTCTAACTCACGGTGCCCCTCCTGCCTCAGCCTCCGAGGGCTGGGATTATGGGGTGTGTGTCACCATGCCTGCCTAGGCATTTATTTTTTGATTATGATAATAATCAAATGTTCATATATAAAGTAAATAAGCTCTAGAAAATGGAATATTACAGAAGGAAAAGAAGACAGTAATTAACTATTTAAAATTATGATTAACTATTTAAAAAATGAAACACTAAATCAATTCTTAATTCAATCTCTCTCCATACATAAAAAATGCAGGTATACAATATTTTATCAACATTTTACTTTCTTAAAATTACTAAAAATAAAGCTTTCACATGTGAATTCTCAAATTTTGTAATATGGATTTCGATAAAACCACATTTTCTGTTTTTTATCTAATTAGTGGACTACTAAAATATATTTTCAGAATAAACACCATTTGTTTTTGCTATAAAATTATTTTTTCTTTTTCAATATCTTAATATTCACATATACTAGTTCGCCTTGCTAAAACTCCAGCAATTTAGAAATTAGATCCATATTGCATGCTCTTTAACATGGGGTCTGCATGTATATTAGTGCTTTTCTAAACTGCATTCATATTTAATGTTTTGTTTAAACATACCATATTTCACATGCAGACTACTACACATCCCTGAGTTTTCAGATTCTTTGCAATGTAATATTCTATCATTGTACAGTTTATAATGCCATCATTACTTATGGACAGTGCATTGATTGCTTTTCTCTGATGATTCCAAAGTAAAAAATAAAAGAAAGTTGTTATCAGATTGAGCTTAAGTTTAAAATCAAAGGACAATTTTCAAATAGGCAGGCCTATTGAGTGTTAAGTATTCCTAATCAAGAGAATTAGAAAAATAAAATAAGAGGAGTAGTATATCCCTTCCTTAATAGATCCAATTCTAAAGAAATGTATTAAGAGCCCATACTGCATTGCTTGTTTTTCTCATAGTTGTACTCATTTTTTTCTGTTGTGTCTTTTTTTCTTCATTCTGGAAATATGTATTTTAATTTGCACTGAATGTTTAACAAGGTTTTTATGGAATCCCTCACATAGTGTTGAAGTCCAACCACATACAATTGCCTACATTAGGTATTTCATGTCCACAAACTTTTCAAGAAAATAAAACAGACTAGTATTGCTGAATTGTGCTAAAGAGAATGCCACCTACCTTATTGTGCTTTACTTTGATTGGATAAAACTCTTGTGTTTTGTTTAAAACAGCAAAATGTTTTGCTGAACTACAATATTTTGCTCATGTTGTTCCCAATGTGGAAACCTCACGAGTAGCTTCATACATCGCTCACATCTATGTGTGCCAAAAATTCTACTCCTAGTATCAGTTATTATTCTTTCATTAGTACTTGTTTGCATTATGTAATGATTACATTCACTGTGAGGAGGTGGTATATGTACATAACACACCTTAATTCTTTTATTTTTTATCCTTAATTCTTTTATTTTTAATCCTTTTCCATCCCTGGTATCTTCTAATGTTTATTCTTTTCAAAGTAAGGCAACTGGTATTATTAAAAGAGCAAGAAGTCAAGGTTACATGGAACAAATTTTCCTTGCACAGTGGATCCGTATGGAAGCAATACTGATGACTTTACTGCAGATTCATTAGACAGCCTGTGATTGAATAATGCAGTCAGTAAAATGCTCAAGTATTACAACACAGAAGCTCAAGCAAAACAACTAGGAGGCGTAGACAGAAAGAAATTCCACTCTAAACCCAAACTGCAGCGTGTTACTGAATGACTGGATATGCAGTACCTATTTTCCATAGCAATAAAGCAGCATCAAGGAGAGCACGCTGCTATCCAGAAAAAGAAATTAAGAAGGATCTTTTAGAATGGACTTTATAGAAGCTGGAAGTTGAAGGCACAGTTAAAATCATTTTGATGCTTTGGAAAAAGCTGCTACAACATTAAATATATATATATATATATATATATATATATATATATATATATATATTCCAGACTTACAATCAAAGGTTGATATTAATGTACCTCTGATGTTTTGCCTGTCCAATATTTCCAGGCCTCCCAAAGTCTTTTATCGTGGGAGTCCCCGTAGCAATCCACTGAATATAAAAACCTTCTAATATGGATTTCTACCTGAACTTTTTTTCAAATTTAGTTAAAAGCCTCAGAAAAAGCAATGTGAATCTTTTAAACTATGTCCAATTAGACCGCTCACATTTCCAGCCCAACAGTGACCACAGAGTTATATTAGGCTACATTGATAATCAATGTGTTTACCATATCAGAAAATTAGGGTTGAAAACACAAATTTATGCGCTACATAAAGGAAAGCTCTTGGTACTTTGGCACTACTTTAGACTGTAAAATCTCTCAGTGTTCTTTGGTAAAGTAACAATCAATTCTGATCTCACTGAAACAAATTATAAAAATTTATGTTTACCTCACATTCATTGGAATGCTTGATTTGAAGAAACAGTAAGAATATGTTTAGAAGTATTTATTATGGAAATAAATATAGCACATTACATAAAACTGCATAAAATCCAGCAAAACTAATGCAAAAACATACTCAAATATATTAGACATATAATTACATTTAATGAATATACAACATTTGGTGTTTGCTTATTTCGCTATTGAAAAATATTTTGAATTTAGCTATGATTAAATTATTTCTGCTGAAGGGTACAGGTTAATAGATTCTATCAGTGATAATTTCTGCTAACTAAACATTAAAAAATATTGACGTGAATGGGCTAGATGATATTTTAGAGAGCCTCATCATTTGAAGTATACTAATCACCATAAAGAGCCTACTATTTGCTGGCTATTTGAAATATACAATCTCATTTCATGCTACAGTAATGGTAACAAACTGGGGTTATGCAGGAAAATTGTTACTATAAATGTTTTAAAATGAAAGAGAACATTAGCCGAGGAAATATCCTTTCTGTAAGTATGAAGACTCTTCCACAGGGACGTTTTGTTGTTGTTGAAACTTTCAATATTTATTTAAATGTCCAGTTTTAGCACTGGTGTAACCATTGTTGGAAATTCTTTTGTTATCTTAGGCTGTCTAGTCAATTTACTGAAAAGCAACATAGAAGAAAATGAAGTTCAAAAAAAATTCTAGCTCAATTTATGCACTCCATGCCCAGTGCTGGGGTTTGGATTCTGCCTCTTTACACTGACCCTAGTTTTTGTTTTAAATTTTATATTTAACTTTTTTTATTAGTATATATTTGCAGGATGTGATGATGTCATTTATCATGGGGAGTTTAATAGTTGTACAAAAATTATTGACAGCAAGGTTGTGCAAAGATTCTCTCCAATACATGAATTAGCTCCAGAGATTATTTGTTGGTTATTTTTTTCTTCAATTGTAATGTCCTGTGTATAACAGGACAACAGCACAACCAGCTATGGATCTCACCGAGATTCTCACTGAGGCCAAGGCAAAGTAGGATGTTTATTAATCTTAAAAGACAATTCTTTGACACAATTTATTCCAGAATTTTGGGTTAATAAGTAACATAAAAAGTAACATATATGTATAGAAATGATTGTACATCTATCATCAGAGCCAGTAATCGATAAAATGAAATTTGTCAGTGAGTGATCATGGACATATTCTAAACCATAAGTGTGACAAGCTCAAAAACCATGAAGAAATTATAAACTGCATTCTATCAAGGGAGCCAATACCTAAAATGAAATGATTCTCAAGAGTTTCACTAGAAAAGTAAAATTTTGAATAGAACCAAGCCATAGGTTACAAATTCATAAGCTACAGGCAGTTTAAATTGTCAATTACTTGTACATAGAATTATGAAAATCCCATTAATTTATTTTAGTATATCACACTCTCTACTCACTGAAACAAATGTAAAATAGACCTTGGTTCAGATTTCCTTATTAATGATTCTTAAAATTGTATTTAGGATATTATACATATAACAGCATGTTAAGAATAAATGCATAACTTCAAAAAGTATAATAAATGATTCTAGATATTTTCTAATGCCTGGACTATTTGATATGATCCAAAGTATTTGTGTTAGTTTGTGATATAGGCAGTATTTAAATAATTTGCATGTTTTGTAATAATTATCTTCCTGTTGTCTTCCATTTGACTAACAAAGTGTTTTCCTCTTGTGTTCTCAGCCACATGTAGTTTCTGAATTACATTATCTTTTGGGATGCTGACTGGTTTACCGGGGGTATTATAGGCAAGAATTCACAGTCTCAAAATAAAGTTTAAGGCCAGGAACCTAAAAAAACCATTCCTAAGACAACAAGATGTACAGATAGAAGGAGACCCTCATTATGTCCAGACTTCTTCTTATTATAGTAACAGAATTTGGGGAAGCCTAGTCAGTGATGGAAGATGTTTTGGAGCTGATGATATGAACAGCCCACCAAGGCATGCATGCTATAGGTTTGCCACCACTGACCTATGCTGTTGTGTGGCACTGGAAATTGTCTTTGGAAGACTAACGCTGAAACTCCACAATAACCACTAGTTTGCTGCCAGTTCCTTGGTCTTTCTCATCCTCTGTGTTTCCATCTTCTGAAGTCACATTAGTGAGAATAGCACACATTAAGGTCTGATGACTTTAGGAGATGGCAAAGCACTTAGATGAAAAATCTTTTGCAAATCAATAAACAACCTTGCAGGTTCTGCCGATACACTTTATAAGTTGTTATCCTTTTCAAAAGGAATATTTTCTATTTATATTATATATATAATCCATAGCAGTTTACATATAAATCTACCTAAAATGTGCATAATTTCCACAGATTTGTGTGGATAATATGAATAATTTGGAAGTGTTAAGGACTCAATTGAATTTCCTCCCCCAATTCCTATGTCACAGTCATAGGACCCAGTGTGATTATATTTGCGGACAGAGCCTTTGAAAAGGTAGATGAAGTTAAATGATGTTATAGAACAGAGTGCTAATACAAAGATCCAAAGGGCTGATGTCCTGTGCACTACAGGTCTCTATCTCTCTCCTCCTCTCTTTCTCTCCCTCCCTCCTTCCCTCCCTCTCTATTTCCCTCCCTGTTTCTCTCCCTCCATTCACACATGGAAAGAAAAGAAGGCCATATGAGAGCAGAACGAGAAGGCAGCCATCTAGAAGCCCGGAAGCCTGCCCACACAGAAACCTGGATAACTCCTTGATCTTGCACTTACAACCTCTAGAACTGTGAGGATATAAATTTCTGTTTTTAAGCCTCCCAGCTTCCGGTATTCTCTGAATACCAGAATTCTATAGAATACTATAGGCCATCATCAGATTTGCTAGTCTCACAAAACTAGACAGTCTTATAAGTAAACTGTGATGATAAGTGAATTAAGTAACTAGATTCTAATACATGATTCTAATAATTACCTAGATTTTGGGGTGGCCATCTAAAGGCAGGGAGCTAAAAATCCATTTAGCCAAGAAAAATGACTGAGATTAGTATCAGCTGCAGATGACAACAAAATTCCTTCTGCTAGTTCCTTCTGTACATGAATGCCTACCACAAAGAGAGTCCCTAACACAACACTGCTTGTTTATGCATCTCGTTTTATATTCAATGTTTTATATTCAATTCAAAATTATTATAACTAAAATATTATTTATTTCTTATAACACCAAGGTAAGTAGATGATATTCTTCTAACTTAGGATTGCTGTTAATAGATCAGCACATATAAAACCTTTCACATTGTAGTTCATAGCAATTTTATAACTCAATAATAGTTGGCTGGCTTAGACAAGAGAGACATTAACCTTATCTTCTATGATTTTTATCTGGTAAAGAAGGAGAAAGAAAAGAGGAAGTGGAGGAGGAGGTGACGAGGTGAAGGTATGTGTGGGAGGAAGAAGAAGAGGGAGAGGGAAAAAGGGGGTGAAAGAAGACAAAACAGAAAAATGGAGAAAGGGTAGAAGATGAGGGACATAGCTTTCTACAAATTCTCTAGCTGGTGATACTTTTGTGGTGACTTGCTTGTTCGATGTAATATACATTTAGGAAGACATTCTAATTAGATAATTTTTATAAATGCTAAAGTTGAACAGACTAAATCAAAGGACCTATATAATTAAGTAAAATTAGCCCCATCGGTTCTGTTTCTTTATATAATTTATCATGATCTCTCAAGCTGGTAAAAAATGCTTTTCATCCTAGCATAGGTTAACCTACTTAATTCTTATTTGCCTTTAAAAATCATGAGACATCAACATATAAGTACTTAAAATACATTAAAATAAATGGAATTCATTTTATCATAATTCTTATGTGCCCTCTTGTTGGAAATGCACATAATCTGAGAAATTTAAAATAATTTACTCTCAGTTACCACTTCAAAGTACACATGTATTTGTTCAGATTATAAATTCACAATGTGAGCAGGTTTATTATAATGTGATGTGAGAAATAAATGACATTGATGTTTCATTAATGAGGAGCTAATGTGATTTTTCTTCTGAATGGAAGAGGATAACCTCAATCTCTGGGTCTTACAATGCTATTTCAATTGATCTGTGTGCATCCCAAGAAATAAACATACATGGACTTTATCTCATTTTTTAAAATGCAATGAACAGCCAATATAAAGTTTGAGACAGAAAAGTGATATCACATCATGACACACTTCTGTGATAAGGCACATTTTCCAAGCATGCTCAGCAATTAATGTGGCCCACAAATCACTGAACATTTTTGACAGCTGGCATAAAATTATGAATGGAAAACATGGTTGGTCAATCTTTTTTTTAAATATCCAGATATTTAACTTGGCCATCTAGATGCCTTTAAAATGGCTCCTAGACATAGTTTTCTGAATATGTCTAGAAAGTTGATTTCTACCAACAAAAGTTCCTATCACAAAATAAAATGGGGTCATGAAGCATACTAAAGCCTGAAAAAGATATTTTATTACAATTTTCTAACCTTGTTTAAAATGTATATACTCCCATCCCATTCATCGGAAAGCCTAATTCAATAGGCATGAGATGGACACCAGAAACAACCCCAAAAGGAAATTTTCTACTGCAAACTTTTAGACACTCTTACACGTAACAGTTGATCGTGTTTCAATCTTAACATGTTAGGCAGCTGGGGCATTGAGCAAGTGAGGTCTCTACCCTAAAAGCAATTTAAACATTTATTTGAGCACAGAGCAGCTGCAATGAAAGTTTATCTGTACTAAGGAGGATTAGTCAATTATTTGACCTCAATTATGAAAATAATTTCTAAATTTTACAATTTCATAAATATAAACATAAATGGATCACAGAGAGATTAACAAAATTTACAATGTTCATAATATTATTTCTCCAGATACTTTGCAAACTCTGAGTTAAATCTATGGACATTTTACCTGTGTCACTTAGAGGTCCTTAACACAGATTTATATAGAGCACCTGATCTCTCATTGACGTTGGCAATAGTGACTCACACTCTTTTTCCGTGTTAAAGCGCTATGAGCTAAGCTCTGTGTTCTTGTCATTTTTACAAACTTGTTTGCATGAAGATGCTCTAAGCTTAATTTATTCCTGGTGCGCTTTGAGAGCTGCCTCAAAGTTAGCTATCTGAAATGCACAAACCCTTCCAACTCTGAGCACAGCCAGATGGGACAAGAGCAGATGCAAAACCAGTTTGAACAGGTGAAGGATCAGACATACGATGTACTTCATTAAGGAGCCAAACAGGCATTAGCTCATATTTTTCAACCAAATCACTTATCACAACCTAATATTCCTTTTGTGGGATGCATATCAATGTAAAATTTTTGTGAGATAATCTATAAAGGAGAATAATATTTTTCACTTGTTTACTCAATCTAGAATATCCTTTGGCCAGAAAAAAAAAAAAAAACAATGGAAGAGAAATCTGAAAGCTAAAATTACACACTCAGTCCTTTACCTGCTTGACCAAGGGTAGTCAAGACTGTTTCCTGAGGTGATATCTGTTAAAAATCATCTAAGAATTATAATCACCCAGCTGCTTCAAACACACTTCAGGAATCCTGGAAACTGCCATGGTACTCTTCCCCATTGAACTTTCAAGTAAGAAGTCCTTATTTATTCCCAATAAGAGACACTGGCTTAACTTTTTAGTTCATTTTTCTCCAGCTCTATGAAAGCTCAAGAGCTGATCAGTCTTCTATTTAAAATAACTCTTCAAACTTTAGGTCAATCTTGGCTCTACCCTTAATAGACTGCCAGATTTGGGGAAATAATAAAGCCTTACATTTTGCAGCATAAAAATGTTAAACATAATTAATATTTATGTTTGTACAATTTTTTACAACAGCCAGTAAACAATTTTTATCTGCTTTGAATCAGTTCCTTCTCATCACAACCCAATGAGAATATTTTATTCACCACAGGCTATTTTGTTATGTGTCATATGACAGGAAAAAGCATAATAAAAAGTCACCTTGTAGTTATAAAGAAAAACTGAGATAATATATGTGAAAATCTTTAAAAATTAATACAGCACTGCTAAAGCACAAGGTTGTAACATAAATAAAATTTCTACTTTCTGCTTTTCTCATTCTACTGTGATGGTTTTACTCCTTTCATAGAACCTACTCTATTTTATTTTTAATTTTTCTCCCAAGATCTCAAAAATACACTGAAGCAAATAAAAACAAAATTAGTTATAATAATTCAGAATACATTTCCTGCCAAGGACAAGATAATTACAGCCAATTCTCATATGGTAATGTCTTATTTTTATTTCTCAATATCCTCTTTCCTTTTAAAAAACGGCATGAGATGATTAAGACGTATGGGTGATATGTCCACTAAAATTGTGTATTTTCATTTTTTTCTGCAACACAGTATCTATTAAATCTTTCTGGTTCTCAGCAATAAAGTTTACTTTTCTTTCCCATAGTTACTTCTGATAACTTTTATCTTGTGCTTTGTGTAGTTTAAGGCAATTTACATCTTAGCCTATATTTTTATATCCATTATTTCTGACTCAGTTTAGAAGCCCAAGAAGTTTCTGATGAATAAATCAATAAGTGGAAAATGATTTAACATTTCAAAATGTTAGGAACTCAACAGAACACATGAGAGCACATTTATTCTTTTCAACAAGCAACCAGGATGAGGTTGCTGGTAACTCTTTGTTGGAAGAAGTAATAAAATATGTTCCATGTAGCTGAGTGTGGTGGCACATGCCTGTAATCCTAGCACTTAGGAGGCTGAGGCAGGAGGAGGATCACTGTGAGTTCAAGGCCTGCCTGGGCTATACAGTGAGCTCAAGGCCAGCCTGAACCACATAGTGAAACCCTGCCTCAAGAAAGATTAAAAACACAAAAGTATGATGCATCTGCTTGGCATATGTCACCTCCATAACTCTTTCCTGCGACTTTTTGAGTTCAATGAAAACTGAGGCGAATGGGAATACGTCTTGCTCGATAAGATCCAGGAGCTAGTAGGGAGTAGAACCATGATCTAAGCTCACACAGAACAAATCTTTACTTTGATATAGTTATATAAAAATAAAAATGTATTAGGCCCACAGAAAATTGGAATTTCTTGCAAGGCTGGCGGGACAGCGGAGATTGAACCAACGACCTCCCACTTGTAGTTTGGGCGTGCAGCCCACCGAGCCAGACGCCCAGACAGCTAAAATTGGAAATTTTAAAAACAGTTGAAATATCAATTTATTATGAAACAATTTCTTTATTTGCAATCATACAAAAGACAATTCCAAGGATCCCTCTTTGCACTTTCACTTAGCACTATGTTCTTCATCTCTTTTCATATAATCTGAGGTCTGTATTACTGAACGCAAACTAACTTGATTTGCAGTCTTAATTTTTTATTGGTACTTTGTTTTGGGGGAGTTGCCAGGAATTGAACTCAGTACCTTATGCTTGCCAGGCAGGTGCTGTGCCACTGAGCTAAATCGACAGCCCTAATAGTTTTTGACATTTTTTACAAAGTACTTTCCTAAAAGTGCCAACACAAATTTAGCAATTACCTTCTTGACTTGAAATGCAGTAAAAGAAAGGTTCTTACATAGCTTTGGAATCATAAAACACTTAGCAACTTAGATCACAAATCTAGAATATGAATAATTAATAGTCTTCAAGAATTTCTTTGATCACAATACAGGTTTACTTGTGATATACATGAATGCATCATTTTAAGGACCTATTGTTTGTGTGTGCTATACTGACAAACACATTATATGAGTAAATTGTAGTTAACTTATACTATGTATATTGCAGATACTTCAGACTTCTCTGAAAAAGACAGGCACTTATTCCTGTATATACTAAAGAAATCATCTTGTCTACAAGAAGGTTAAGGAATCCTTTTAAAAATTAAAGGAAATGACATATAACTTACAGAGATGGTTTCATACCTGTTTTATTGGAAAGTCTAAATGACATCATCTTATCAGGAATATTACATACATTCCTCACTGAAGCAATGCAGCTATAATTAGCATAGTCCTGAGGTCGAAGATTCTTTAGTTTTAGGATCTTTGTTTCACCCTGAAAATGTGGAAAAGATCATTAGCAAAAAACTAATTGTCAATAGAATGAATCAACACACCAAAGCACTATATTTTAAAAAAATCTTTCTAATATCAGAATATGACAGATTCTTTTTACAAAGAACACGCTCTAAATCTGAAAAGAAACATTGCTTTTAAAAATAATACTGTAATATGCCTAGAGGTAGAAACTAACAGACTATAACAAAAATTCATTGCATTTCCTTTGCAAACTATATTCCTAGGAGAGAACAATCTATTTCTGGTGGTAGTTATGCAAATTATTATGCAAAGATCAGAACAGTACACTTAATAATTGAGTTTATTCAACAAACACTGCGATCTTTGCAGACTTCACCATGAAACATTTATGAAAGAGAATGCCGAAGGATAGCCAATAAATGAAACACTGTTTAGAGCACAAAATTAATGAAGTAAGTCTACTGATAGATAATTAAATTTATATGGATAAATATTTTGCTTATGCAGAGCAGTAGCGGGTGACAGATTTAAAATGTAAGCAAGAAGTATGTTTCTGTATTCTTATCATTTTTCTGCTTTTGTTTCTTGTTGGTGGTCACAAGTTCAAGGTTAGGTCTGCCAGATAAATCTTCAAAGTGACAGATGGAAGCATGTCACCAAAGTGTTCCAAAATGTTTTATAAACTATGGGCCAGGACAGTGTAAAATATTGGACTGAAATTGTTCAAAGAGTGAAAAAGGAATAAATAAACAAATATAAAAAGAAAACCCTCCTGCTCAAGTCAAATTATGTCCCCGGGATCTCTGCCTCTTTGCCATTAGTGTGTGCTTTCTCAAAACGTTTCCTCTCATAAGTAACTCACTGTAGAGATGGCACAAAAGTCCTCAGTGACTTCAGTTTTGAAATGATTTTCAGCAAAACACTGTTTTTTTCTCAGCTAACAATGATTTTTTTTTTCCCACATTACTTGGGTAATAGTAGTCAAGTCCTAAAATCTGCAATCATTCCATATGCTATAGAGAAGAACTGGGTGCTAGTGACTTAATACATAAAATCACAGCTTTCCGTATGCAAAACACTTGCCTAGACATAGACAGAGCTTTCCCTGTGTGTCCAGCTAATCTCTGCATTGGACCACATGGATTTACGATCAAAATCCTCTCTAGTCACTATCAAAATTCAGTTTGAAATCAATCATGCTTTTAGCACTGCCCATAGAGGAATACCAGCACTCTTTGGTTTTATTACTCACATTATGAAATGAGTACCATGGTGAATCTAATTAATGTACCCATCAGCTCACACATTATAGCTACTTTTTTTTCACTTTTTAAAAATAGGAAACATGACCATATTGACTCCCTATGAAACCACAGGAATGATAAGCTTTCAGAAAGACGTGGATTTTTTTCTTTTGTGAACAAATACACAGAAATCTGAGTGTTTTTAGAACATACTTAACGCATACTCTCTTACACTAGAGTTCATATATATATATATAAATTCCTTAAAATGCAGTAAAAATGTTCTTGGAATCATTGAAACAAAAGTTTATACTGTATATCCAGTAGACTGAGATTATTTTTGAAATAATGGCTACATCTCACCTGTTCTAGTCTGTGTCTCCACTGATCACTCAGATTCTGGGAATTTTTTCTCTCTTCCTGCCGCTTGCCTATCGCTTAATTATTCCCTAGGATTGCAATCCATCTGTTCTAGTTATCCCCCCATTATTACATGTCCCTGGGTGATATGCTCTCCTCCTTGATGAATTTCTAAAAGTCCTACTTTCCTGTCCTGTCCCAACTATACATTCTGATTCCAGAATTCTCCCTTAAGTTTCAGATAATTCCATGTGCATTTAATGCTTTGCAGATACTTACCATTCAACATATCCTAAACTGGACTTTTAAATTCTTCCTATGCAGTCATCTTCCTTCTTTAGTATCAAGTACATCAGATTTATTTATGTCTTTGTATTTATATATTCAATCCCTCACTCTACTAGATCCTTTTATTGATTGTTAAACAGGTGCAGTTTCAGCTATTTACTTTTAATCTATTTTAACTGTATATTCAGCTGAAAACTTCTTGCATTCAATGTAGTTTAGGGATATAAGTCAGTGGAATGATCTGTACTTAACCAGGATTTTTCTCAGCTTTTATAAAGTATAATATACAAATTTTAAAAATGTATATATTTAAGATAGACAGCTTGATATTTTAATATATATTGTGAAGTAATCACTACAACCAAGCTAATCAATCTAGCTTGCTACTATAAGTGTGTTGCTTACTACAAGCAATCTAGCTTGCTACTATACAAAGTGTAGCTAACTACACTTCGTATAGTTATCAGTTACTTCAAATTTTTAAAATATAAAATTTAATCATGCTGTCTTCCTGCTGAATCACACTGATGAATCGCTATTGTTCTCACGCATAAAAGCACACCCGTTACCATGACTGCTGAATTCTATGTAGTTTCCATTCTCCTTGTGACTCTGGTCTTAGTTCATTCTCTTAATGCCTGAACACATGCAGAGTTTTCTTTCCACAGACTATTTACCTCTCTACTTAAACAGTTATATCTCGATCTTGGATGATAAATCTCTTCCCCTTCACAGGGAAGCTGACCCTCACTTTCGGGAGTAGGAGAAGTTCCTGAATATTATATATGTTTCTGTTTCCTTTTAATAGCCTCATTTTCACACTTACTAGGGCAAAGAATTTATTTTCTTCTAGGTTCATCACCTCGCTAGGAATTACCTGTAAGGTAGGACTGTCTGCCTTCCTCTCAGCAGTAATATATTCAGAGCACCAAGCACGGGATTTAGCATAGTGAAGATACCTTTTAAATTAATACCCTTGTCAATTAAATGTTCTGTAACTGCCTATCAAGGGCCTTGGTTAATATATAATTATCTTGTAGAATTTGCCAGCTGGTTGGCAACTAATATGAACTCAATAAATAGATGTTAAATACATAAAATATAATCAGAGATTATAAACACATAATGAAAAATGTCCTTACTATATTATAAATAAGCAATAGAAATTTGTGAACATGATAAAAGGGAAATAGGTTATATCTGTATATTAACAGTTTGTCTGGATTACTTTTATTTTTGGAAGGAATTTAATAATCAAAATTTCATAATCAGGTGAAATTTTAATCTTAACCACAAGAAATAAATTTTTTAAAAAAGAAACATATAAATGACAAATAAATAAATATATATATAATCATATATAAGGAAATAATATAAGTATTTTAAATATAGTTATACATAATAGTTATATGTAACTATCTTTTGTAATACTAAAAAAAACTACTATTCTTTTTCAAAGATTTTTAATATGGAATAGATATTCTAGAAGGAGTCATACAGTGAAAATGATTCTTAAATATATAAATAGATGAACAGTGTCACTTAGAATATTAAATGATAAAGTTTATTTATTCAACATAGAGTTAATTATACTCCATTAAGCCTTCTGTTTCCATTGAAAAATTATTTTTTAATTTGTATTTTCTACATACTAATTTTTCAACACTCCACTGAAACTCTACTGATTAACATCATTAATGATGCTGTCTTTTAAAAATTCAATGAATCTTTCCTTCTATGTGTCTATACTTTGTTTTTTTAAATATTTTAGGTTATTTTTGCTAGTTTTGAAGTCCTTCGTGTATAGCTTATTATTTTGTAATAATTTGGATGTTTTTAGTTTATTTTTTGATTTATTTATTTATTTGTTTGCTTGTTTTTTGAAAGGAATAAAACCAAATGAGAAAGAAAACAAAATGGGGTCATTCCAAACAAAAGAATGGACATAATACATGAGTAAAACCACAATAAAAAGGTGATCTACAATGGGTACTATGATGTCTCTTGTTATCTTCAATGGAATTGTCTACATCATCAGGCATGGTAAAATTGAACATAGCAGTACAGAAAAATATCAATAAAAACAAAGCATTGGAGACATTATAGAACTTCAAAAGCAGGTAATAGTCAAACCAGAATGGGTATCCTAGTGAATCTTGTCATCTTCAGAGTATTTGCCTATACTCTCAGACTTGATACTATCACACATAACAGCTTCGAATAAAATCAGTCAAGACAAGACAGTGATCTAACAAACCAGATTCAAATAAGATCAGTCATAATAAGACAGTGTAAGTAATCCAGGACTTCAGATTAAGTTAATAGGAGATTAAAGATGGTCACCATAGTATATCCTGCTATTTTTGGAATAGCTGTCTGTGCCCTCAAATCTAGTATAAGTAGACAAACTGGAACAGAATATAACCAAGCTAAACAGAGCGATAAGAACAATGTGGATTTTAAATCCTGATATACTATTAACAATGGCCTCTGCTTTCCCTTTTTAGACAATTCCTCCCCTTTCACTTTCACAGGGTGCATTGTACATTTTGTATCCCACTAACTCCTTCAGTTTTTAGATTAGGGAGGCAACCCACTATTTACTTAAGTGGTTCTGAACCTTTTTACCCCTGAGCTTGATCTTAAGTTGTATTCCTTTACCTACAAAAGTTTCAAGGTTTTCCTTTGTTATAGCTGAGTAGTTCTCTGCTACACAAAAGTGTCATGTCTTTCCAACATATCTGCAGCTGCTGGATGAGCTACCACTATTTCTCTCTAGTTCCCAGTCACATAGAGCATTATTTTCTCATTTTTGACTTTCAGTTCATAAACTCTCTTTCAGGTTGATTATATTTCCTATACAGAGCATCTTGATGGACCCTATATCCTGATCTACTCTGATTGTATTTCTTTTTGTTAGTGTGACAAGGCCATCTTTGTTAGAGATTACAGCCAACCTTCTCTGCCTCATCTCTGCTACACTATTTTTCTGCCACTGGTTGTCTACTATTACCCTTCACTCCACTGTCTGCCCCATTCATTGAGGCCTCTCTGCCACTGTTCCTGAAACCCTGGGTGTTTTCTCTCTCTCTTCTCTCTCTCTCTCTCTCTCTCTCTCTCTCTCTCTCTCTCTCTCTCTCTCTCTCATATCCTTCAGTATTTTTTGTAGGGTTGGATTGGTGGTCACAAACTCCCCTAGTTCCTTTTTGTCATGGAAGCATCTTGTTTCTCCATTAACTCTGAGAGATAGTTTTTCAGGGTATACAATCTAGGTTGGAGGTTATTTTCTTTCAGGGTTTGGAATACTTCACTCCAAGCTCTTCTTGATTTGATGGTTTGTGTCGAGAAGTCTGCCACAATTTTGATGGATTTTCCTTTATAGGTGGTCTGTTTCTTTTCTCTGACAGCTTTTAATATTCTGTTCTTATGTTGAATTTCTGGGATCTTGACTATTATATGTCTGGGTGTAGATCTGTTTGGGCTGTAGGTGGCTGGAGTTTTGTATGCCTCATATATATGAATATCATTTCCTTTTCCTATGCTTGGGAAATTTTCCTTAATTATTTCTGTGAATAGCCTTTGTATTTCATTTGTTTTTACCCCTGCTTCTTCACTCACATTTTTTATTCTTAAGTTATAGATCCTCTTATAGATCCTTTGTGGTTCCTTGTTATTTTTAAGAGATCTTTCCTTTCATATTCACATGTTGCAAACCTATTTCAAGGTTTGACAGTCTATCCTTAGTTTCTTTCAAGCAGTTTTGCCAACTTTCAATGGAGTTTTTAATTTTCTGGTAATCTCTTTGAGTCTGTTTCATGTATTCTAGAATTGGTAAATATTCTTCATCAAAAGATTTCCTCCTTTTTCTGTGCTCCTCAATTCTTCCATCTGTGTCTACTTGAGAGGTGCTTAGCATTTTTAAATTAATCTTCATATATCTTGCTTTACTTGTGTTAGTAATTCTGTTTTGAATTCTTCTATAATGTCATGAAGATATTTCTTTATGCCAGCAATGCTACTTCTGATACTGCAGGTATGCTGCCCTCAATATCTTCTATGTTTACCTCTCCTGGACCAATATTATTTGAGTTGGAGGATGGAGACTTTCTTTTGTTTCTTTCTCTTGTCATGTTTCTGGTTTCTTCCAGACAAGTGTATAATAGAGGTCCCAGGCCCCTTTGGTTACAATTACTCTGAAGTGTGCTGGCTAGGGATTGCTGCCCTCTCTAGTCTGCTGTTGACCATTGAGGTACAATTAGGGGAGGTGCAGGCTGGCCCCTCCCCTCTTAGCCATGATTAAGAACCCCTGGTGGTTCTTAATCATGTTAGTGTGTGCCATATGGATGAAACCACTTTGGGACAGCTTCAGGGACAACTTCATCCCTGGCTATTGTCTCTTGCACAGGGGCAAGACCCAGTCCATCAGTTCCCACCAATCTGCTTTGTACAAGGAGCAGCCAACTGAAGCCACTGTGGTTCCTGGTTCAGGACCATCCTGCCTGATTCCAAAATGTTACCAGCTGATGTCACCCTCCTGCAGAAGGACCAAGTTTCGAGCACTCACCATGGGCCGGTGCAGATCCCCACACCAGCTCCATTCTCCCTTGTGATGTGTTTCCCCACTGTGGTCCTCAGGCTCACTAACCCCTGACTTCAGCGTGACCATGAGTCCTTGGGCTCCAGTAGCACCTCGCACACTGTGGGACAAGCTCCTGTGAGAGTGCATCTGGCTCCAACCTTCCATCCACATTTTTCTTCTCTTTTTTTTCTTTTTCTTTTTCCTTAGTTTCTTCCTGGGTCATGAGAATCCCTCTCTTTTCATATGGTCTTCTCCATGATGCTAAATTCTAGCATTGGAGCTGTTTCTCTCAGAGAGGCTCTTTATCTTGCTACTTATCGATCCGCCATCTTCCCAGCTCCTCTTGGTTGATTTGTATTTCATTTTTCATTAGACAAATTTAACTGTGCTGTCCTGTATTGATGTACTTCTGGTGGAATCTGATCCATTATTACAACGTCATGTATCTCCCATCTCTAGATAACTGATAAATCTCTATTTAAAGGCAAAAAAGACCACACTGCCAAAATCAGCAATAATGCTGTAATACATTCTAGACTATCACATTTCTTCATGTCATTTTCATTGCAATGTTTGCTAGTGATTGCATTCTCACACTTTTTTTTTCCTTCTAGATCACTTATAATAATGCATACTGGTATTCTGATTTCTTTGCTAATTTGTTCAAAGTCATTTATAGACTCTTATTTTTCCTACATTACACACTTTCCCCATCCCAAATCCACGTTTCACACCTTGCCAACAAAAAATAAAATTAGTTTGTCTTTTTTGTTTGTGGAGGTTTCTTTCTTCTTCCTAGTTTGATGGATCTGTGCATGACTCCCCCACATCTCTGTCTGCACCTCAGACCTCCCCTCTCATCTTCCTGACCTTGACACTTATCTGATGAGCATTTTCCCAGTAGGGCTTTGTGATTCAAATCAATCAGTGAGTTCACTAAACTACTGCATCACTGACCTTCCACCTCCAATCAGATTTCTTTTCAGATGTTGTTCCCTTTCAAAGGACAATCACTTCATTCTCCCTATCATCCAAACTCAGAATTTATGTCATCATCCACTTTTCACTGTTTTTCCTTCCCCCAGTTCAATGAAAACAGTGCTTTTGATTCATAATTGTTTTCTCCCAGAACAGCCTTTCTTTTTTAATCCTGTAGGCATGATAACTGGTATAGGCCCTGATCAGCTATTGATTTAATAAGTATTGATTGATTATTCATTATCGGTAATGTAATGTGCCTTGAATTAGAGAGTAGTACAGCTTTGCTTCCTCAAATCATTCTGCACACTGCACTGAGTCTGTTTCTGTCATTTATGAGCTATGAAATCCCGAGTCACATTTCTGATATGAAAAGGTATTTTATTTCATTATTTTTAATTTTTAAATTTGTGCTAGTACATTATGATTTTATTCTTTATGGGGAGTTGGTACACATGTTTACCTCATGTTAATTTCTTTTTTATCCCCTCCTAACCTCTCTTTCCCCTTTTACTCCATCTCTTAGTTCTCTTCCCTGTTGCAAAAGATCTACTTCCCTATTTCTTAGTATCTATTTTTTTATTTTTTCCTTTAAACTTTAGTTTTCTTATATAAAAGAAACCATGAACTATGAAAGCTTCTGTGTCTGATCTATTTCACTTAACATTAGCAGTATGGTCTCAAGGTACGTCCAAATTTCCACAAATGATTAGAAACTGTCATTTCTGAATCTATGTACACTAAGCAAAACCACTTTTCCCCTATTCTTCCGATAAATTCTTTAATCCATTAAAGACAACTATTTTAAAGTGTCTTTTCTGTTTTCCAACATTCTGCCATTAAAAATCCCTATTCACTATATAACTATTTCTGTTCTTATCTGAACTGATGTGTACTTTAAAAAAATGTATGTCCTTTGTGAAGGCCACTCAGACCTCTTCAATTAAAAGTAAATTATCCTTTCTGGAAGGATCTAATGAATTTTTATAGTACAGCATCTATTTATAACTCACTGTTTAGTGTTTGGTTATAAAGAACTCTTGGGGCAAAGAGTTTTGTATCTCTTACAAGATTAGTGGGCCTTTCAAAACTGTTACTTAAGAGACATTTATTGCATAATAGGATATTTTAAAAATTTGACCATTTCTATTCAACATATCCCCAAAGAAAAAATAATGCTGGCACAGAAAACAAAGCACAAAATACAAAGTATACCCAAGTTTCCCAGCACAATTTATTGAAGACACTGTCTTTTCCAAATGTGTGTTCCTAATACCTTTATTGAAAGTCAGTTAACTGTTCATGTGTGAATTTACTTCTAGGTTTTTTTATTCTGTTCCATTGGTGTATGTGTTAGGTTTAATGCCAAAGTCATGTTGCTTTGATTAACATAACTTTGTAGTATATTTTGAGATATGGTAGTATAATGTCTCTTGTTTTGTCACTTTTGTTCAAGCACAAGCTAATTATACAAAGTATTTGTTGGAACTATACTAGTTTTTAAATTATTATCAATGGTCTTCATTTTCTTTTTTTTAAATTTATTTCTTTTTTAAATTTTATTTTAAAAAGCAAAACAAAAAAGATAGAAATGATACAGAATTTCAAAAAATAGTAAGAAACCAATACTAGTTAATATATTACATATTTTTATCTTAGAAGTAGTTGATCAGGTTACCAGATCTAGGCCTGAATAAAATGATCAGTCGAACAATGAAAACACAAACTGTTCTTTTTGATGAACTAACAGATTAGTAGTTTAGTTATCTATCTTGTATATATTTACTTACACATATATATGTATACATATGTATAGATATAATTTTTTTCCTTCTTTCTTTTCTCCTTTTTCCTTTCCCAGTTGTTCTTTCCTTTTCAGCACTTTCTTTCTTTTTCATTTTCATAATATCTGTTGTACATTTTGGACCTTATTTACTTTTTTTATACTAGGAAGACAATATGATATTTACATATATGAGTCTGATTTATTTCACTTATGCTTATGGTCTCTAGTTGTATCCATTTACCTATACAAGCCTCACATTTATCCTTCTTTATAGCTGAGTAGTACTCCATTGTATGAAAATACCACATCCTGTTTATCCATTCCATGGTGGATGGACTTTTGTGTTGTTTCCAAAATTTAGCATTTACAAATTGTGCTCCTATAAACATGGGTGCACATATATCTCTGTGGCATAATGTTTTCAGTTTTTCTGGGAAAATACCCAGAGAGGGAATAGCTGGGTCAAATGGGACATCTAAGACTAGTCTTTTGAGGAATCTCTACACTGATTTCCACAGCGGTTGTACCAGTCTACACTCCAACAATAGCGGAAAAGGAAATTATGTACTATTGTTGGTACTTTGACAGGGATTATATTGAGTTTGTATATCACTTCAGGTAGACTAGATATTCTGACAATACTGATTCTTCCTGTCCATGAACATGAGATTATTTAAATATAATTTTATAGTTTATTTCAAATTCTTTAGTTAATGTCTCACAGTTTTAATGTCTTACAGTTTTAATGTCTTACAGTTTCTCCTCTTTGACTATTTCTAGATATTTTTCTAGCCATTGGAGATATGAGTGCTTTTGGTATAGAAAGAACTGTGATCATCCCTTGCTTGCTTGCTTTTCTGTCTTCTGCTTGCCGTTAACTGATTCCACTCTGTGATGCCCCTCTGCCATACCACCCTGCCTTGGAGTCAGCATATTTTGAACTGAAACCTCTACAAACTGTGAGCTAAATAAACCTTACCCCTTGTAACTTTGGGTGTTAGGTATTTTGTCTCAGAAATTAGAAAAGTAACTAAGATAGGTATATAGCAATGTTGCTGATTTTTCATATTGGTTGTGTATTCTCCAATTATGGCTGAATTCATGTACTTCTCATAGGATTTTTGTGGAGTTTTTGAGGTTTGCCAGTATGTACACTATGATTGTAAACTCTAACAATTCAATTTTTCCTACTTAACTTGGCTGCTTTTTATTTCCATCTGTTGGCTAAGATTTTCAGTACTACATTTGATGAAAATACTGAACGTTAACTATCACAGTCTTCCAGATATTAAACATAACATGTTCAGTTTTTCTTCTTTCAGTGTTGTTAGCAGGGGGATTAGTATATAAGACCTTTATTTTTGTTAAATTGTTTATTTCTAACCTAATTTGTTCATAGTTTTAATCATGAGGATATTTTGAATTTTAAAATATGCTTATTTGGCATCAGTTGAGACGGTTATCTTTTGGTCAATGTGGTATGTCACATTTATTGACTTGTATATGGTGAACCATTGTTATATCCTGAGATGAATCCTTGACCATAGTGAATATTATTGTTAATATACTATTGCACTCATTGTTAGGTTTATTTGAGGATATTTGCATCTAATTCATCAAGTATACATTTTCTTTTGATATGTTGTATCTTTATCTGGATTTGGTATAGGGTAATGCTAGTTGAATAAAATGAATTTTGAGTAACTTTTTCCTCTTCATGGAAAGTATACAAAGCAATAAAGTATAGCTGAACCATATCAATGGATCTCTGGCCATTCAAATTTAAAGAGCACTTTTCTAATAATTCAATCTTGAAATGTTTAGTATACTTGAGTTTTGTGGCCAGGAATGCTGTTGGTATTCATTTTACTCAAAAGCAAAGAATTTAAATTGGATATTAATATTAAGATTTTGACACTTATAAAGAATCATTCCATCCTTTGAGATGATTCCTAACCTTTAAATAAAAATCCAGTAAAGTCCAGTAAAATACAATATTTTGCGTACACATACCCTACTTATTCTTGCAGTAGAACAGCAAAATGGACATAAGAGAAAGGCAGACTAAATATTAAAAAACATCTAGACCCATGATTTTCCAATCATTTATCTATCATGGGATTGGACAATTGTTCTAGCTGAGTTGAGATAATTATTTCTTGTCAGAAAGGTCACCAAAAATGCATGAACCTATAACAAAACATACAAGATTAATTTGTGGGCTGTGATAAGAGGGATGAGTCTGAAAACTCTGTTAAAAATGCAAGTGATTACAGGAGGGATTATAAAATGATCTGAACCTTACCTACTTAATTCACTTCATTCATGAAATGGTGAAGAATATTTAAAAACATATATAACATGTAACAAAACATTACCAATATGTGTGTATGAATGTGTGTATATGTATGCTATCAAATGGTATGAATGTACATATGTAACTGCATTTTTGATTGAGATTTCACCATTTATAAATGCCTTATAACATAACATTAATTTATTTTGCTGATCATATGAATTTGATATTCTGTGATGTTGGTAGTTTCTTTGCATGTGAATTTCTATGATTTGTTAAAAGGAATTTGAGTTGATTATTCTCTAATTGTATAATTAGTCTAATTAGTCTAATTAAAACTAATTATGTAATTGATGTAAATATGTTCAGTCTTGTAATTAGTTGATGTAATTACAATACACAAGATGATGTCATGAACATCTTACAAAAGTTCTAGAAAAATGACAATTGCATATGCAGTTTGTAAAAGTTAAGCACATATTTACTGAACAATTATAAAATAATTTGCAACAACTCTAGTTAAACTTCTAACTCTATTTCTTAAATAAAAGAAATAAAGAGATGCCTGTATTGTAAGCATGCAGTCATGAATTTGATCCCCAGTACCAATAAAAAAATAAAATAAAATAAATTTTAAAAAGACATAAAGAGAAAGCATGCCATACATTAGTAAGTACACACCAATGTTGACAGCATTGTGATTAAAAAACAGACATGAGCTCAGTCAGCATTTCCATATTAATTTTAAAAGAAATGGGAACTTTAAAGATACATTTATTTAAGTTTATAATTATACTGAAAAATCAGCAAAAGTATGAAGTCTTCCGGTTTACATTTGTTAATGGTGGCTCTAATTTGGATTACAATATATGCTAGCCTATGTCATTCAGTACTGAGTAGAGGTATAAATAGCATAATTATTCCACTTAGACTTATTAAATGCTTCTGATTTTACATCAGTCTCAGGAGCACAAACCAACTTCATTCTGGAAATATAATCTATGAAAAGCTATAGACAAGATTTTGTCACTCACTAGGAATGTGAAATAAATATTAAATTCAAATTGATATAGTGATTAGCCAACTATGAATGTGCATGGAGAATAGATATCTCTCATTGTTTTATAAATGATTTTTATTAAAAAATAAGACATTATTTTAGACAGTGGTAAGACAAAATAAGACAATGATACTATCAAATAGTATCATTATCAGGTATGTAATATTCTTCAAAGAAATTGAATTTCTGACATCAAAAGACTACACAGCCAAATGGTCTACCATCTGAAGCCTAACACAGGACAGTTCCCGTACCCCTTCCAGGGTTCACAGCATACTGTTCCTACACATCCCAATCACTGTCCCAGCAATCACAGCCAGGGAAAGCCCAGCGAGGTGGTCTTTCTGGTCTACCACTTGCACATGGTAATCTTTCCACTTAAATGTGTTCTTTACTATTATGTACCTCTGTTTTGATAAACATTTTTTACTTTATATCACAATCACGGTCTACCATAAATTTTCCCTTATATATCCATAAAGTTAGGAGAGGAAGAGTCTTTCTATTAACCTTTATATCGTCGAAGATTTGCGCATATCTTGCAGGTGGTGGACCTCCGTTGTTTTAACTGGATCTTATTTACACTATGACACCACAGGCGCCATGGACTAGTGCTCTCTGGAGATAAATTATTATTGAGGTGCTCTGCTATGGGTTACCTGTAAAGTCCAAAGCTAATTCTGTTATTTAATTGC
The DNA here is from genome assembly GCA_004027295.1 of Dolichotis patagonum. Lineage (NCBI taxonomy): Eukaryota > Metazoa > Chordata > Mammalia > Rodentia > Caviidae > Dolichotis > Dolichotis patagonum. The sequence goes on from PVJX010003327.1 coordinate 81,231, forward strand.
TTCTGTGATAATATTGGCAAGTGAGACCTTTGAAAAGGGATGAGGCCAGGGAGAATGTGCCCTCAAGAATAGCTTACTGCCTTTGTCATAGGCATGGGGAAGGTGACCCCAGAGTGGCTATGTTACAAAATAAGCTTTCTTCCGTGCTCTCTGCACTGTTATGACTTGTCAAGAAGACCCTCATCAGACCCTGACACCTTGATAATGGACTTCCCTGCTTCCAGAACCTTGCTAAATAAATTTCTTTTCTTTATAAATTACTCAGTCTATCCTGATAGTGGTAAAAAAATAATAAAACTAAGACATGCTCCAATTAAAATAATACTAACATGGAAAGTTTTTTCTTTATAGACTATGCACAGCAGTTGAAGGGAATAACAATTCAAGAAATCAATAACATTTAGGAATAAGATGTATATAAATATAAAAACACCAGCATAAGAAACAAAGGAAAAATGTATGACATTCCTATCTCATTACAAAGTCATTATGAGGCAAACAAAATTCAATTTTTAGAAGTAGTTCAAAGATACAACACAAACTGCATTTTAAATCTGAGACAAATTTGATGTAAGAAACAAATAATTCATGCCTTTAATTCTACAATAAAATTATGTATAATTACTTTAAGAGTGTAGAGAAGTGTAATCTAATATGATACCTTTGTAAATTAGAACCCACATAAAACTCATCACAGTTTGGAAATACATTCAAATGAACTCACTAAAAACATCATCCTCACTCACATTTCCCTGTTTCTTTGGCGAGTGAAAGGGACACAGTGACAGAGAGTGATTCAGGAGTTACCAGTAAACTGTAGTCAATTTTAAATATGCTGTAGCTGTAATTCATTCAGACGTGAGTTAAGCACTGTTCAAGCTGAAAGGGCAGATTAGGTTTCTGTAATTAGTGAGTTCATGTTCAAACACACAAATCAAATGATTTGATAGTTTTACTCTAGGAGAAAAAAATAAATGTGGCTGTGGGAAATGGGAAACTGTGGAAGGAAGGGATGTTATTTTATAAGTAACTTAGAGGGGAAGGTCTTCAGAAGAGAAGAGTGCTCATTGTTAAGACTCCTGCCACGTTATTTAAGCAAAAGACACTGTATGGAAAGACCCACCAAATCAGATCTTAGGAATAGAAGAGTTGGGCCTGTCTAGGAATGGTGTGATCAAAACAGTGCAGCAGTTTAGAAAACTGGAGGAGAGAGAGAGAGAGAGAGAGAGAGAGCGAGCATAATGCAGGGCAAGGTTGAACATCACACGGGCAGGCATATTATCAGCTTTCTACTTAACACTGAGCAATAGAATGAATGGTTAAAGCAGGAAAGCATATTGGATCAGATTTACATCAGTAAGTAATCAATCTGGACGTTGGAGGTTTCTATAATAAATCATGACCACTTAGGCGCCTGTTGCAGTAGTCTATAAAAATCTTGGAAGATGAGTGCCCTATGGATGAAATTCATAAATGCCCATGTAGTATATCAACATGTGCATTGTAAAAAAATCATTAATAATATCTTATCTTTGCAAAAGCCAAAGTTGTGTTTGGTGATGAGATTCAAATTTGTCATACGTTGATGTCTGAATTTTTCTATCAGTTTAGTCTGCACAATATATTCAATAAAAACATTAAATATACATGGGGTATGAACTATATTAAAAGTAATTCTTGTTCCAATATGACCTTGAGGACAAATATATAACCAACTCACAGAGATAAGCAGCACAGCTAACAGAACTGATAAAAGGAAAGACAAGATTGTTTTTAAAATATAAAAGCTGAAATTGCATTATCCTTGCAATTATTAACTACAGCTACATAATTCAGAACACACAAGGAAGAAACATTTGTTTCTCAAGAATTTCTTAAGAAAATTAATTCAGACTGTGCAAATGACAGGAACTAGCACAGGCAAAGATAAAGTATGTGTTATGTAGCAGAGGAAAGACAGATACGACGATAAAAGGAGGTATTAGTATGAGAATGTTCAGAATTTAAAAGTTGTTTTCCATTTTGAAAATGGGAAGAAAGGGGTTGGGGATTTAGCTCAGTGGCATAAGCACCTGCCTGGCAAGTGCAAGGATCTGAGTTTGATCCCTTGTACAAAAAAAAAAAAAAAGTAGAAGTTACTCTTAAAAGGCAGAATCAATAACTCATAAAATAGTTTGAAAACTCATATAGGATGGTATCTGAAAATTCCTTACATGAAAATAGAAACAAATTCAAAGGAATGAATGAGAAGCTCTATTTTTCTTACTTAGTAGCTTTGAAATAAAGTCTTAATTACTTTGGTACCATTAAATATTCCCCTAAAGTTAGATAAGACCAATATGCTCATTTCCAAGTAATGAGACACAACTGCAGTTAGGAAAGACCCATATAGTGAAAGGAGTTAAGCGTTACCTGCAGTTTCAAAATCCTATAGCAAAATATGTTTCCTAAATTTTAACATTCCTAATTTTAAATTAATTGATCATAGTAGTATTCAAATACATAATTAGGGGATTATTCATTTGATAATGATTTTTTAAGAAACAATTTTAACTAAAAATCATTTTAATAAAAGTAGAAAAATGAATTGCAATAGTGTGGAACGTATGAGGAAAACTGAGTCCTTCCTATTGGCAGATAATAGGTGATGTCTCAGTGGTTGGAGGTGAGAGGGTCAGAGGACCACAGGCTTCATTACTGTGTCAAGAGAAGCTGACTATTAACTCCTGCATGAAGGCAGTGTTTAGAGGTTTCCAGTTTGGCAAGTCACAACCTGCCAAAACAGGATATTTTTGAAAAAAATTAAAGAACACATAATTTTATTTTATAATACACAGCAAAATGTGGAACTGTATGTCACATGTGGAGATGCAACTGTATTATTATTGGCTCTTCCACAGCTAACAGACAGTGGTTGACATTTAATCTGAAAGAGATCATGTCTTAGTTTATTATATAAAGAAATTCACTTAATAATGAAGAATATGATCTTGGGAAATTCACAAAATCAGTGTAACTATTTTCATAGTGTTTATGTCTGAAAGCTGCAATAATCATCAAAATGTTGAAGTAGAATGTTTGTAATATTTGAAGTTTTATTTTTTGTGTCTCTAGTTATGGACATATTTCTCAAAACTATATACAATATGGTCAAATTCTTGTTTAACTGGTAGTCTATATAATTTTCATTAATTTTAAGTTATGGTCATAATTCTTTATTTTTCTTTCTTTAGACAAAGTCTCATTATGAGTTCAGGCTAGTTTTGAGCTTACTATGTAGTGGAGGATGACCTTGAATTTGTAGCAGTCCACCTGCCTCAGCTTCCCAAGTGCTGGGATTATAGTATGGCCACTGCCCCCAGCTTATAATTCTTTCAAACATCTGTCCAAATAACATATTTTTGCTTTAAAATGTCTTTGTTAATTAAAATTTGTGCTCAGAAAAACTCATATCTTTCCAATATTTCCACAAATTTCAATGTCATTCCCTAAAATTAATTCTCCATTCTCAATGTCATATACAGAAATATTTTATCACATATTTGCTCCCCATAAAATTATTTTTTCTTGAGTCTTAATGACTCATTATACTTTCATGCTAACATAATTAAGGCTTTATTTTTAAACTAAATAAAAAATCATTTAAAAAGGAAATTAAAGATAGATTTTTTTCTAAAACCAAAGCAAATTAATTTCCATATTCCTTAGTTCTCTTAAAAATTATTTACCATTGCAAACTGAGAACTTAAAACAACTATTTTAATAAATATTTTCCACTGAAACCAAATTTATCAGTTAAATACACAATTGCTTTAAGGGTACATCTATGGATACAGAAATACAAATTATAATATGTTAAATTAAAAGACACTTTCGAGAGATATTTTAAATTTCTCACATATATGAAAGGTCAGCCTTTATGCTTATATCCTCAGATCTTTCAGTCGAGCACATTTTGTATATAAACCTACCAGATTTGTAAAAATTATATTATAATATGAATGAAAGAAATCAAAAGCAATATTATAGCTATGATATTGCTTCAATTAGGAAAGTATGCAGGTAAAATGGTTTACAAATACTACACTTTAACACTTACCTGCGTAAAGAAAGGTTCATAAATCTCAACTCCTTTATCTGACCCCTGTAGTAACACCTCCTGGCCACGTCTCCAGCTGTACCGAACAGGTGGATTGGAATTGGCAACACACCGCAGGAACACTGTTCTCTCATAGTAAAACTGTTCTTTAGCTTCACCTATACTTTGATGAACAGTTACTACCGGGTCATCCAAATCTAGAAGAAAAACAAATAACTAAGTGTCAATGTTATGAACTGTGTGGCTTTCAAAGCACTTTACTCATATAGCATGAACTTATGATGATATTCCTTACTGACTTCATTGCTTATCACTGGGTTCATTTTTTCCATTGAATTTACTGAATTCATTTTCAAAGAAAGTTCCAATGATAGAATAAATGCTGTCATTATTTCTGCAGATCCCTATGTGTTGAGAGGGAACAACTGACCTTGCATATTCAAACTCCTTGTCAATAGCCAGATACAAAAGCTTCATAAGAATGATTAACATTCCAATCTCTCATTTAGAAGACTTTAGATCAAACAATGAACCAGAGAAATCAAGTGACAGAAAAATCAGCATCTTGTAAACCAATGAACTCTTTTTCTTAATGTACTTAATGTACTGTTCTCTCATAGTAAAACTGTTCACTTACTAATAATCAATATATTTTAATTGAGTATTGGTAACTGTTCATTTACTAATAACTAATATATTTTACAAATGAGAGAATTATGTTTACGATTATATTCTGGTAAATAAGACCTTGAAGTGAGTTAAATTTTACCCTATCTAAGATTTTACATCTTAGATTAGGTTTGCTAACTTGAAATGTGCTAACAGAAGGCACTATTAAAAGGCATTGATATTTCTATTGCTGAGTACTAGAAAAAATATGTGACTATATATATATTTTTTTAATTTATTTTTTAAGGACTATCCACCATAGTATTTCACATGTTCTGGGAAAATACTTATTTTTAAATATCTTAGTCATGTGCTTATTGTGTCAAAAACTCATCTCTATCTTTGCAGTAAAAAGTAGCCAAGGACAATATGTAAATGAATCAAGGACGAATGTTGCTGAGTCAAACTTCCAGTAAACCTATAATATAAACACAGGCACTCCCAGACAAATGTGACTAATGGGTCCTTGTTTCCCAGCCCCCGTTAGAGCGTAAGAGAAGAAATGAAGAAGTTACTTGCCTTAGACAATAGCAAGCTCAGTCTCAGGGCTCCTATAAACTCCATACACACTTATTCATTGTGCTGTTAACACTTGCTAACTTCACTCTGCCCTTTTAGCTTTATAATGACCAAAGGTGATCTAACTTTGTGATCTTCAATTCTCTTATCAGTAAAATGGAAGTAGTGTTGGTTCTATATTATTCAGGCAGTTTGAGCATTAAATGAGACAACCCATATTGCCCTGGGTATATAGTAAATGCCCAGCAAAAGTTAGCTTCATTACTAATGTCAGTTATCGTGAGGGTCTCTTTTAAGTAACTTTGGCTGGTTTCATGTCTTCTTACCAGTATCTCAGCAATTCATAACACACTCTATTCTCATTATAACTAGGTCACTTGCCCATTTGTTCAGGCTATCAAATGCTTCCACATGACAAGCACTTTCATATGGAAACTTGAAAAAAAGCTGCATTTATATAGACTTAAGAGTAATGAATTGTGTGAGGACCTGCCACTCTGAATATTTAAAAGGCATTGTTCCTCAGAAAAGATTCTCTTTAATGTAGACAGTAAGAAAAAGCCAACAAAACTAGTGAAGTAATAGCTGTCCTAAGGAATCAAAGTGGAGAACTTCCACATCTTTTAAAAAGTATTTTTTAATGTGAATTGCTTGACAGTCCTACTTTGATTTCTAGTTTTGTAACATTCTGAAGTTCTTTTTTCTTCTTCCAACATTAGAATCTTTTCACAGCTACCTCAAAGGCCTCTAATTTTAGTGGTACAAATTTATAGAACAACTGCTTCTTTCTGATAAAGTTTAAGGGACTTTCATTTAAACTTTATTAATTGTGCAGGGACATATATACATAAGCTGTCTGGTCTTAATAAATTGAAGTATTTGGAGATTGTAGCATTATTACCATAAACATTTACAAATGTATCACATATTCACTCATTTAGGGATTAGATTTTCCTATGTAAATCCAACAGCAGTTTAACTGAATTTCAATAAATTGAAAAAAGTTACTGTAAACTTATTGAAAAAAGTCAATTTTCTTTCTTGTAAAATCTTCTGTCTTTTAATCACTGGCTCTTTTTCAGAATAGATAAGATGTAGTAGGTTGTAAAAACAACAACATCCTGAAACCAAAAAGCTTAGAAATGCAGTGATTGGTGGGTAATCAATGAGCTGATGTTACAATGATCACCATCCTTGGTGGGAAGAGTTAATAGTATTACACATCTAACTCCAATGTACTGACATATTCTTAGCTCTTTTCTTGTTGGGTGGTGGTGTTAGGTTTAATCTGAAACAGACTAAAAGACTGGCTAAATCTGCTCTTCCTTGGTCTAGACGAGTTTTAGGTCACTGGCCTTAGGAGAATCTCACCCTGTGACGAAGATTACTGTACATTCTATAGGCTGTCCTATCTGCCACATTCATGCATTTAGGAATTTCAACTTCATGAAATTCTCAAGTGAATTTTTTCTCCTTAGAATTAAAAATGAACAGGCCTGAACAAGAGCACACAAGTAAAATAATGGCATGGCTAGAAAAAAATTTTTTCAGAGAGGTTATACTAGTTGTGTACACGTATACATATGTTTATATATATATATATATATACAAACATATATGTCACATATCATTTTAATGTATTTTATATATTCCACAATTCCCAAGTGTATTACAAGTATGCATCTTTATTTTAGGTTAGATTTATGAGAACAGAGATAATGAAGGATGCATGTACAGCAACTATTAGGTCAACTACGGGGTAGTGAAGGAGAGAGGATCGAGTATGGGAGGGCTGAATTATACTGTGGCTGTGACATGGGTCTCAGCAGCCTTGGAGAAATTTTGGAGCTGTGATGTCCTCTCAGAGATGTCCTTTCTCCAGGCAAGATGTCTAAGCCTTTGTATACCTACGTCCAGTGCCAGAAAGCAGCTGGTCCATTTGTGCGGCTTCTCACCCAGGTATACGACCTTGGAAAGGCCTGGTTTCATTTGGCGTGGGGAAATCTGTAGAAAGGGAATGAGCTGATATCCATCAGCTGCTAGAGGAAGGCATGCTTTGGTCTTGGGGGGTGATGAGCTGGATGAACTAGAGCAGCCAGTCACATCCACTCGTTAGAGATGACCCTTCTATGCAGGAAAACTAATCAGGACTCTGGCTACTTTCCTTGCCTCAGAAAATTTTCAAAAAGGATAGTTGTAGGATGCTATTCATCATCTCCTGTGCCATTACTTTTTGAGATTCGTTGTACCTTGGGCTAGTATACCTTGTTAAGGTACAGGTAACTTCCCCAGTGGTGCTAGCAGAGCCTTATCACTGAGAAATTTGAGATGTTTGTCATCATACCCTTCGAGGTCATGGTTGATACACTGGTCTGTTTACCAACAGAACAGGAGGAGAGAACACCGAGACATGACCCATGGATCACGTAAGTATTAAACACATTCTTTACTACGTCATGATGTGCCAACAACCCTGCCTTCTACAGAACTTACAGACTAGTTACGGCTGTCTCGACAGTGACTTTCCTTATCTGCTGTTTGCCGACACAGGAAACTAAGTAGCTGAATAACATTCGTGCTTAAAGGTTAATGGGGCTCTTGCTGTGTCACTTATAAAAGCTATTTTCCTTTCTGGGAACTGAGCCCTTAAACCGGCAAAGCTCAGACATGCGGGAAGAGAAGTGTAGATCTCCCAAGTGGGTCACTGGATGAGATGGTAGTTAAGTGAGGTCACTACTTGATTCTTAGACCTACGTATTTTACAGGAAAATAAAACATTATACAATAATGGTCATTGATTTAGGATTAAACTGTATCCTAGAGGATAATGTCTTCTTTTCACTGGTTATTTCTACAAGATTCAGCTGCCTTTACAAAAGACCATCTGATCATAGTATTAAATTGGAATTTTTAGTTGATCTGGTATATGTTATGACAAGTTAATCCTATGATAACTTGCCCACTGCAGAATCCTAGATATCTATGTCAACTTGGGCCCTGTGTTGACAATCCTCCAAATGTTTCAGTAGTGGATGTCTACACAAATAACTGGATGCAGAATCCTACAGAAAGAACTTAAGATTTATTATCATATACACTCAACAGATGTTTCAGGCTTCTTTCCAGGAATTCAAGTTCCCTTTGCTGAATGAGTTCAAGGTATAAATACTGCCTCAGGCTAGAAATTGGGACGAGTCATGAATTTTTATCAGATAGCCCTTTCCAGTCTCTTGATCATGCATATTTGATTTACTTCAGTTCTGTAGATTCTGCAGTGCTTTGGTGGCTGTCCCCAGGAGTGAGATGTTCCATTAACTATCTCCACAGACCTGTGTAAGTTTAGAGTCCTGGGTGCACTCAAACTAGCTGCTCACTAAGCTAACTGTGAGAACTAAACACTGTCACGATGCCTTTATGATTCTGAGATACCGTCACTGCCACTAGTATCAAGAGTTAAATTCTTTAACACCGTCTCTTGCCCTTCAACACTGGCCCATGGAAGGTGCCACCGATTTTCTCAGGATGCTGTTTCAAGGTGCCCTAATGGTGCTAGTCAGTGAGGTGTCCTCAGCCTTTAGATAGAATAAAATGAGCTATTTCTAGATTGACTTGATGTACTCACTTTAGTATGTCTATGTCACTGAATCTTCTGATATTTTTTAACTGTCTACTCAGCAGTTCTGGCATTTATACCTTATTAGTAGGAACCACTACTTTTTAAAACTTTTAAAAGTCAAAACCATTAGATTTTGTATCAAGCTAAAGTGTTCCCATATACTCTTATGCTCCATCCTGATTTTACCTCATTCTTCATTTCCAACCTTTTTCAGTTTTATTTTCCATTCCATTTAATCCATCAGCCTCTGAATCTAGCTCCATACATACTATCCTAAATTCTACCAGTAAATATTGGCTGCAGTCCATCCGAAGCAAGTCTTCTTAAACTAGACCTAACAATTCCATTGTCTCATAGCACTTCTGTTGGCTCTATGCATCGATCCAGCGGCCAGAATGGAAGTGGCGATCATACCCTGAGGATCAGTGTTAGCTCTAAGCGAAAGCATTTCTGTACCATTTAATGCAAGATAGTAATGCTGGCCTCGAATTGGGAGGAACAGGGCATTGAGTAGGGCCAGAAGGTTTAGGGAGATCTGAAACTTCAAGGTGTTTTAATTCATAAACCCACAGGTATCCCATTCCTTGAGACAGGATTCTATTTTCCCCATCTAGGGTTCAGACTCTGACTTAGCTCAGGATGCAAGCCTCCTGAATCTCTGCCACTTTTCTGTAAGTCCTGTTACATTTTTCTAAAGCATTCTTAGTCTCATCTATCACCCTCAAGAAATGATTAATTACACTCATCCTTTCATCTGTTTGTCTACCACATAAATGGAACCCAGAAGAAATGAACTGATTCCTTTGTTCTTTTAATTATTACTTTCTCCCCTGAATTCCTCAGAAGCTTGAGATCCTGAGCTCACACTGCATATCCTTTCTTTGGACCCTGTCCTTTATTACTGCAAGTGAAGGTTTTAACAATTCATTACTATAACATTCAAGGGCTATGAGCGCTCTGGCCATCATCAAAGGAGGATTCAGTACCAGCAAGCTGATTAGCTGGTTACATATCTAGAATTTTATTTTCCAAGCAAGTTCCTCAGACTATCTAGAATGGGCTCTTTGGAAAACTGATTCTTGGATGAACATGTGCATTTAGGAAATATATTAAATATTGTCTTTGGGGTCAAATGCTATGCTGGTGTACAAAGCAAAACAAAACAAAAAGTTGAATTAAGTATTGAGAAGAATTAAAGTGTAAGCCATTACTACAAAGGCCCCACATAAACTGGACAGAGCTCCTGAATGGAGAACACTTTAGAATTTTTCTACAGAATTTTCTTTCAAAGGACACCAATATGTAACTACAGAGGATTTCTTCTTGTGAAGAGACTCAACCCTGGATAAGGCGGCTTTTTCTGGATAAGAATAACTTCATAAGAGGGAATAACTTAAAAGTCCATACCTTCTAACATCTCTAGGATTTACACAATACACCAGCTATACAATTTTATCCAAGGATATTGATATTACTATTTACAATTTTCTTCAGTCTTTACATATATATATATTTCAAGGAACATCAGATCCCTTTATTCAATAGTCAATTTTTACATATATGTCCTTGATGATATTATAAATCCACATTGAATTATTTTGTTATTGCTAATATTATAATCAGTATTTATGTATTCTAATTTGATAGGCTAGATGGGTGAAATACAAACTTCTGGAAATTATATTCACTGACATAGATAAAATATTCTACAAAGTAAAGAGAATAAGATTTTTATGATTTAAATGTAGTCAAAATTTTAATGTTTACAAAATGATATAAATCACAGAATATGTTTGATATTTGAATATTTGTCTTAAATATATTTAACAATATAACTCACAATTTTAATGTGTAACCTATCAAGGGTAGGGGAAATCTTCCATGACATCTGAACTTTCCCCGCAGCTCTTCTTTGTAGGCCTAGAAGAATTACCTACTTGCCTAGTTCTGTTTCACAAAGAATTTAGGAGTTCCTGTAGGACTACAATATGTAGACACTTAGGACACAGCATACACATTTCCAGCTAATAGTTATGGCCTAAGTTATTAAGTATGTATATTGAATCAAATTTTTTAGGAGAAACTTCATGAATGCCAGCTATATTCACCTTTATAGAAAACTCACTTTGTAGAATCTTCTTGGAAGTTGTGTCACAAAGAGATTAATTTTCTAGTTTACATGTAGCAGGTTAGTAGTATAATCAAATTAGGTTAATATTTGGGTGCACATTAGTTACATACATAGTTTTGCATATCTATAATAAATATGCTAGGCATGATGTCAACTATTCAGTTTATAAGTAGCCTGTAATTCACTAGCCAACATTAAAAAAAAGAAAGATAAGTAGTATGTAAAAACACAATGTGGTTAGATACAAGAACCTATGGAGATGTTAGCCAAACCTGCCAAAATAGAAAGGACTGTAAAAAGATTATATGTTAAATAAATTCTGAATTATGAAGAGTAAGCTAGGTGATTAGTGGGTAGTAGCGTTTGTAAAGTACTGAGATGCCAAGGAAATTCAGATAGTGTACACTCAGGATACCAGAGAAGTCAGCGAGTCAGGAAGCAGTACTATAGCAGGGTGTTGGAGGAATAAACGGACCAAATCATTAGTAGTAACATCATAGTCGATAAGGAAAATTAATGTCATTGTGTTATTTTTTTGACAACAAGATTTCATTTCAGAAAGACCATAATGGTTTATTTCTAGATGAGAATTCTGGAAGTAACAAAAGTAGTCTCAGTGTTAGTAACAGAGTGACTGTAATAATGGAGATGAATAGAGATAAACAATTCAAAATAAAGATGGGCAAGGAGAGATGGGTTCAAGGAAGTAAACTGGGTGACTGAATAGATGAAGGTCTGATAGAAGGGCAGGAGATAAGAGGTCTTAGGAACTGGCTCTGGTGGGTAGGTGGCTATGTCTTTTCAGCGACATGTCAAGTGTCAAATGAGAGCTGTTATCTGGCCATCAGCAGGGAGAGGCAGGAGCTGTGAAGCTGAGAAAGTATTAGTTCCATGTGGATCAGGCTTATAGTCAGGCACCTGTGAGTCCTCCAGCATCATGGACATGACCTGGAGCAAGAATGAGAGCTCTGGGCTACAGATAGGGATCTGGAATTTATCAGCACGCTGCGAGCAAAAGGGACTGCTCAGAATGTGTAGAGTGAAAGAAGGAAAAAAATACCAAACAGGGAGTGAGTCCTGCTAATATCTTGTGCAGTTGAAAACAAAGGACAACTTTGAAAAAGATGGTGCCAAAACAATGGGAGAGGCGGAGTCCAAACAAATCAGTAATCAAGGAAAGAAAGTCTAAGGGTCCTTTCACAGCCACCAAGGGCTCTGAAAGCAGAATAAAGGATAAAACAAAGTCATGGTTAAGAACAGAACTGCAAAGTGACTTTCAATTTGGCAGGAACTAGGTCACAGGTGTCCTTTGCCAGTGATATTGTTACAGATTGAAAGTCGGGAAAGCCTGATGAGATTAATGGGAATAATCCTTTGAAACATCTTGGCTCTGACAAGAGTTAGAAAACAGCATGTGATCCAAGGAGTCTCCCTTTGTTTTGTCCTTGCATTGTTTTTCCCTAAACTAAGAAATGCAAATTGAAACCCAGCTGGAGAAGAGCCAGTTTGTAAACAAAATAAAACACAGAAAGGTTCAGAAAAGTGGTCAATGATTGAAATAGCTACATTTTAATAAATAATTAAACAGGAATTCATTATTAAAGGCAAGAAGTAATGTAAGTGGTATAAATTTTAGATGAAGTTTTACAGTCTAACATTATTTAAGATTCCATCTGTCACTAGTATTGTTAAGGCAGCTGCCTTAGTTAGAAATATTATAGTACTTAGACAGGGCTGGGTCCTCCATGGAGCCAATGCAGAAGTCCAGCTATTTTGCAACTTTAGGGGAGACAGATACCTCCTGCTGTGGGCCAGGAATCAAGACAAAAGATCAAACAAGTGCTTCCATATCCTAAGGACTGATACTCTAAATAGTTTACTATCACCGTGAGGAAAGGAAAAGAGTCACTGTGACTGCTTCCCCATTTGTCCCTAATTTAATCAATTTTACCTGAACTATTGATCTTATTGGCTAAACCATAGTTCTGTCCCACCTTATGCCCATTTGCCTTGTGAGTTCCCAGCTTCCCCCACCCTGAACCAGTCTCACCCCATGATGTTACTCTATAAAATTCCCCGTAAAGACAAAGTCCTTGGCCGCCCGCTCAGGACCCCTTCTGTCTCTCCCAGGCAAAAGCCTTCTTTCTCTCAATAAATATATTCTACTCTTAACCTCTATAGTTCCTAAAATTCACTCTTCGATTTTAGAGAATACAAGCTTGCAGACATAGTAGGTTGGGAGTTTCCTTCCCCTATGTCAGTATGTCCCTACTTTTCTGGAAATTTTTAGTAAGGCTGCCATTCTTCTAGTTAACCTTTCCTATTTACATCAAAATGTAGTTGCTTTCTTTCAATTTAACACATCCAAATTTAATTCTTGTGCACCAAGCAATTGAGTTTGGTTAACCTGGAAGCTCTTGTTTCATCTAGTTCTCTCTTCTAGTGATTGGGGGTACACTAGTGACATGACACAGTTAACTCACCTTTCAACCTTCACTGGCACTAGTTATCGGTGTATTTATGATCACTATTGCTCTATGAACAGCAAATAACTGATTAGCTGTAGCCGGAGTCACGGGTATGGTCACAGTGAAAGAATCAATTAATCTCAAAGATAATCGCGGCAGAAGGATGGTTTCCACAGGGACTTATTCTACCATTTGGCCCAATTTTTCTGCCTTTAAACTTTGAATTAAATCAAGTGACTCTAAAAACCCAGATGGCAAAGACATACTAAATACTGTATTGGATGCCATCGTTTCCTTTGGGAAGTTCTGGAAATCTCAAACACCCTATACAGAAAATAAGCAATTGTGTTTGCCTAAGGAAAATAACTACTTAACACACTTGGAGGCACTAAAGCTGGTAGAGTATATTACCTTACCAATTTAAGGACATAAATTCACCATTATAACAATAGGATAAATGCACATACATGTAGATAATGATAACTATACCCATACATAAATTATCACGAACTGAATAAAATAAGGTATCCTGAAGTCATACAAAACAGAAACTAATTAAATTGTTCAGACACATCACTTTATTATAAATAAGGCACCGTTGCCAATGACTTGTAGTACTTTCTGCAGACACTAATTTGAAAGCACTGTTTTCCTTAATAAATCAATGGGGAATGTTGTACAAATGTTGATAAGGTTGTTTTGTACCATTTACTGCATGGTGATTTTTGAACAGTGACTAATTTGCTCTGAAAACACATGAAAGAAAACAGCCAAAATGAATACTGCCAGCCAACTTCTGAAAGCCCCACATTTGTAAGTGTGAGGCCCTCTATAAAAGTTAGGTTCTTTCTTGTGTTAAAGTTTGCTCTAGGTCATCCACTCAGACAAATTAGAATCCACTTCATTTTTCAAAAAACACTTGTAACTACATGTTTATAACTCTTAGGTGACAGTATCCTGGTGATTCTGTTTATCATTCTGGGAGGAGTTTTTTAAACTTTTATATAGCCTAGACCTGCAATTCCAGATAGTTCTTTTACCTCCTCCTCAGCGATTTTCTGTCAGACTTCTGCAAATGAGACAAACAGGCACATGAACTTTTAAGAGTTTACCTGCGTGTATGTATGCAAGCACGTACAGCTACAGAAAAAGAGGGAATGCAAAAGTATCAGTACATATTAAATACAGATGTACTTAATCATAATTCAGCTATACATATTGAAGATTATTTTTCATTTTTATTTTTTTTTCTTAATGCTTGCCTCCCATTCCCTTCTCTTCTCTCAAAAATTTACTTTCTCAGGAAACCCATGTTGATATCTTGGTTGTCTATTTCCCCTTACGCTCACATATTCACACAAAGACATATGCACAAATGTGCCTGTATCTAAAGTCCTTTTATAAAACCTGTAATATTTTTTAAAATTTTTTCACACAAAATACTTTGCGGAAATAGCTCCTTTGCTTTTGTAAAAATTGTTATATGATTTTCCCAGTCATGTGTATATTATAATTTATTCAGTCATTCTTATGGACATTGACATAGTGTTCTGTCACTCATTGTGGGCACTGACTTTAATTTTAGGGTTATTTTTGCCACTGAAAAAAAAGCTATATTAATTGCTTCTGTATATATATCTTTAAGTTGGCTTTAAAATACTAATGTTTACAAGCCTTGTGTGGAGTCAGTACATGGACGTATTTTTCATCCACTTTCACTTTTTTCTCTCTTCTCCTTCCTTCTTTCTCTTAATTCCTTACCCATTTGGGAAAGATCACTCTCTACTTCCAGTTATCCTATCTTTTATTTTGTTCTTTGGTTATAACTTAGGTTTCTCATATCAGAGCAATCACGTGATAGTTAAGCTTGTGAGTCTGATTCATTTCACTTAACATCATGGTCTCGAGATGCACCCATTTCCCTATAAATGACTCTTTGTTTTGATAGAAACAGTTTCTGTAGCTATGAAGTTTGCTTGTAGGTATTTGTAACTCATTTTGTCTAGTTGCCTTCAAAAAAAAATAGATATTTCAGCACAAGCACACGGCTCTTACTCTCTTTGTATCTGTCATGCTGGGTTATTTTCTGCTTTTATAAATTTTTTATATGTTTTGCAAGGCAACAAAATTATAGTGTTTTTTTTTTACAAATTTGATTCAATGAATCTTTTCATTAAACAAAACAATTTAATTTTTATATATCAATAAATGACTGCCTGTTTGTGTATCTTTGGTAAATGAAGTATGGCTTGTTTCATCCTAGATTTCATATGAAGTCTTTCCTCCATTTACAACTGAATTTTGATGTATAATTTTATTTCCTTTCTGATAGTTGTACAGTAGTAGCAGCAACACTTAATACCTATTTTTATTGAACCTATAATTTTATAATACCTATTTTAATTGAACATCAACTTCACTGTACATTAAAAGCCTTACATATATTCAGAACTGTTTCTAATGATTCATCGTCTGTTTTATGAAACTGCATTACTGTGCAAAACCATATTGTTGTGAAATCGAATTTAGCTTCTGAATTCTGCTGAGAAAACTTGTGCCTGTCCCAGCTTTTCACTCCCGTTCAATTTCACACTTTCTTGGTTATATTCAGGCACTGCTTTTGAGTCACTGTCTAGATTATCATATTTTACTCAGATTAAAACTATACATACAGAAACACAAAACTCCATTGTGATTACTCATTGAGCTTACATTTTTATGTTAATTTTAATTTTAAGAAGAAACTCAGAAACTCATCTGCTGTGGTGCCATCATCAGGTTATAGATATCTAAGCATATTTCTAAAATTATTCAAAGCAGTTTTCTCTTGGCATTGCTCTTTGGGCAATATTTAGCGATTTAAATTTTATAGAAAATCCATATCCATAAGAGCTACGCAAAGTATCTCTTAATGGTGTGATCTATCTTGAATATAAAATCATAGTTTCTGTCTCTTTCTTTGTTGTGAATTGTTGTATTCTGGCTTCCCTTTACTATTTAATAATAATTTCAAGAGTTTCATCAGACGTATCGCCTTTTTAAATGATCAGATTTGTTTTCAAGTTTTTCCACTTGTTTTCATTTGCTACTAAACTATTTTCAGCTTTTCTTTAGCTAATTCTATTCTTCTAATTTACTTAAACTTTCTTTTCTAATTAATAAAGAGGATTGTTAATTTCTGTTACATTTTCTTTTTTGATAGCAAAAGCATTTGGAGCTGTACATTTCCCATTACATTAAGCATATTTTTGTGTCCATGATTTTTTTTACATCTATTTGGTTGCCTTCATTTATTTGCTTCCTGATTTTACTTCAAAACAGGTCAAAAATGTGTTTTAAATGTTCAAACACAGTAAGTGTGATGGTTACCTCAATATTATTTATTTTTACTGAGCCTAGAACGTGTGTCCTACACATCTTCACAGATGAACATTTAAAAGATTTCTACATAATTTTATCCAAATACATAAATGAAGCGGCAAATACACCCAGGAGAGGAATTTTTTTTTATTCAAGCTGATTAGTGTCTCCATTTTCCTCTCATGTCAATAAATAAGATTTTTGGATATAACATTCAGGGCATGTGCTGACCCCAATGCCTTTGCCTCTTGTAGATGATCTAAAAATACCTTTTTCCCCCTTCTCTTTCACCTCAGCCTCAACTTCCATTATTTTGACATCATTATCTTTGCATTTCTGTTATACTCACAGTCTTCATTTTCCCTAGTCTTGTTTGGATTCTTATTCAAACTGCCAACCTAAGAGGACCATTAGATTTAAACACTTCCTTCACCCCAGCTCCACATATGTTCTTGCTCCGTGTCAAGGTCACTAATTTTTACTCTGTTGTAGAGTATATACTTCTGATGGTAATGCAGGTGATATTTTTACCGAAAGCCTGCACACCAGATAACTTTGTTGTGGTTGTGTTTCATTTCTGCTCTCATTGTCCACAGCATGGTCACTGACTGTGGATTCCTTTGATAATCTACAAATAATATTCCACTATTTTCTGGCTCCTGGCATCAAAAATGAGGAGGTGGATACAAAACTATTTTCTGTCCTTTTTGACTATGGGGTTTTCCTTTTCTTCTTAGATTGAAAAACATTTATTTTGTAACCTATGTTGATTGTGTTTTCACAACTATGAGTTTAACAATTTTAGGAATTTTAATAAGCAAGCCTCCAAAGTTTTCAGTTTTTTTCAACTCTATGTAAGATTTTATCTAAAATATTTAGTATTTGCATATTAGTTTTCTAAGTATACCTTGCAAGTTTCTCTCCTTCTTCCCATTCTTCTATAGTTTACATCAAGCATGACCCCCAAAGGCTTGAAGAAGCAGGGTTTTTAGAAGATGATCGAAGCATGGAAGTCACATAGCTGACTGCCTATTAAAAAGTGGGAAAGAGTAAAAAAAGAGAGGTCACTGGAGGCGTGACCTGGAAGGATGATCCTCCCTCTTCCAGCTAAATATGCACATAAACTTTTTAGACATGAGCCTCATTGAACTTCTCTTATCATTTGTTGGTGTTGGATATTGAACCACAACACTGAGAGAGAGACTAAGCCCTCATCCTCATCATTTATGTATCTTTAACATTTTTGCTCTGTATTTCTAGCTAGTTCTAGCACTGATGTTCCAGACCACCAGTCTGACTTGTTTTCAATTTATTTATAGCACTATTTAGTTATGATATGAGGATTTTCTGTGCCAAGGTGGCCAGTGTGCATAAATTTTTGTTGTGCACCTGCCCTTGTGTGCAGATTCCTAGCACATTTGCCATTTTTAATTTTCACTTGTTAAAACTTAATATGTGCTCTGATTCACTGAGTGTACTTTGTATTTCATTTTTCCTGAACTTTGTTTTTTTTTTCTAACCACAAAATTCTGCTGACATACTGTTAATTTTTGTTTATTTTGTGTTTTCTTTTTAGTCAGACCTAGGGTCCTGGTCTGGTTGTTGATGAATCCCACGCGAGCAGTATCAAAAGCAGGGGAAGAATGAGTGGTCCCTCCTCCACAGGCCAGAGGCAGACAATAGCTACGCAGGGAAATCTCACCGCACTCTAGGTTATTGTACCGTCAGGCTCAGGGGCAGAAGAATCTGTCCCTATCCATTCTCTGACGCTCTCCTTTGGCTGGCCACCAGGCGGAGGGAGATACATTTAGCAGACCATCCACTCAGAAAATAGCGTATGAGGAACTGGAGTGTCTTAAAAATAGTTTTAGCCCATTACCTGCATGTATAAAGCTCTTTAAAAAGTAGAGCAAAAGAGCCAGGGATTTAGCTTAGTGTCAAAGCACCTGCCTGGCAAGTGTAAGGCCCTGAGTTTGATCCCCAGTACAGGCAAAAAAAAAAAAAAAAAAAAAAAAGCAAATACAAACATTAGTAGCCCATAATTTTTCAATACACAGTGAGCATCAATAATACATTAATTAGCTGTGGGCTCTAAATACATCTCAGCTCTAGCCCCACGTGGTGGCACATTTCTGTAATCCTTGCACTTGTGAGGCTGGGGCAGGAGGATCACCAAGAGTTTGAGGCCAGTCTGGGCTACATAGTAACTTCAAGGCCAGTCTGAACTGCATAGCATCACCCTATCTCAGGAAAAAAGAAAACGCATCTCAGCTCATTCACTACAGAAGACAGATTTGATACCTCAGTGCCAACCTTCCTGCCACCTTTGATAACAAAATATTTATAACTACCATATATATAATAATCACATACACATGTATACATGTATATTTTACATACATAAACACTATTGCCTTACAAGAAACAAAAATAACAGCAACAATGCCAAAAACTCAGTCTTTTCAAAGCAACCCTATTTAGCTGAATTTAAGTGCACTCTACCCATTTCTACATTTCTTCCATCATGTCATGTTTGTGACTATTCTTAGATTCCATTCAAACATTTAGTGGTAAAGAAAGAATCTTTTTTTTTCTAAACTCAAGAGACAACTCCTCTAATAAACATGTAAACTGCACATAATATTTATTTAACTCACTAATGCTGAAGTATTGTTTGTTTACTTTTATGAAGAACATCTCAACAGACTTTAATCTCTTGTGGATAATAGTTTGACTAAGTAAGTTTTCTTTATTGTAATGTTTTGTTGTTCATTGTTTCTAATTATGAATCTAGTCCTGCCTCCTTCGGCCCTCTAACACATATATGAAAGCACATTTAGAGTAAAGACTGCTGTAACTTCTCACATATAAATTAAGGTATTAAATTTAGGACAGTACCGTGGCATCATTGACTGCAGCATTTTTTAACTACATGCTTAATAATCCTTAACTATTATTTACCATCTCCACGGTGACTCTGAATGTGTCACACAACAATGCTTTTTTGAACCAATATTTAAGATAAAGTCTTCTAAAATTTGTCATATTTATATGTCCAAGGCTTCAGAAGAATGTATTTCCTGACAAATGAATGTTGTTTCCTTTTAAATCTCAGCTACTGGTTTAATGTCTCGTTTTATACTGCAGTTTTCTAGAGTTGGTGTAAGAAGGAAATACTTTTTGAGATAAGATGATACATACAAACTCAATCATTCCTTATAGAAATGTTTAATGGAAAATTAGAAGTTGGCTTACTGACCTTTGGCTTTATTGATATTTTCAGAAATAAAAGAAACTTGCAAGGGTTATATACATATACATCCAAAAAATCTGAAAACTATAAATAAATAAACTATAAATAAATATCAATAAAGGTGGAAATGGTGTGTTTATTATTCTTACATGTGGAGTCAATATCTTAATCAATTTCACGATTACAAATACTCTTTTTTTTTTTGGTACCTGGGATTGATCGAACTCATGACATCATGCTTGCCAGGCAGGCTCTTATGCCACTAAGCTAAATCCCCAGCCCACAAATATCCTTTCTTAATAACACGTCATTTTAATAACATGACTTTGTGTTCTAAGTAAGGTTTTAAGTAAGTTAAATTATAATACTAATTAAATTATTGTTCCTAATATAAAAAATATGTCTGTAGAAAACAGCATAATAATATATATCATTATATAATAAATTCATATAATACACAGCATTATATAATAATATAGAATTATATAATTTTAACCATTTTAGGCTAATTCAGTTATTGACTCAGATTCAGTAATTGCTTAAATATAAGTAGATATTTAAATACATATCTATTTCATTTTGAATGAGATCTGTAATTAGCAGCAAGTGAATTCTATGGGAGAAAACACAGGAACTTTCTTTATAATTTTCTATATTGCATAAATAAATACAGAAATACTGTGCCTCTCCCCAGAAACATACATATACACAGACATACAGACTCAGTGAAAAGATGCCTAACTTACCAAGCTTACACAACAGGTATGGGAGTTTTAGAGCCACGATTGTGTAACTTTTGTGTTCAAAATGTTTCCAAGTTCACATGTAATAATGGGCAAAGATGAGCTATCAAGAAAGGTTACCTGAAACATGTTCTTCCTTAATAGCCATCTATCAAAAGTATTTAAGAAAGTATGGAAATGTGCAAGAAATGATGCTTAAAATTCATAATCCAGGCTGATGTTCTGGTAAACATGGGGCTATTTCCCATTACTCTGAGAAGGACCCTACATATAATGTTAAATTTCGTTATCTTTGTTTACATTTGGAGCACTGTCTTGTGACATCACTCGTTTTTGTAAGTATACACTTTCCAACTCCCCTACCCCTCGTTCATGCAACGGCAGTTTAATCAGCACATAATATATCTTCATCAGCACTATAGGACAGAAAGAAGAAAGACCAGCATTAACTTTGCCCTTTTGAACCTTCTATTCTACTGAAATAAAAACCATTAAATAATAAATTAATTCAACATTTCATTAATAATTACTTATGGTTATGATATGTTAAGGAAGAAAGGAAATAAAGGAAAGGAAACATGTTTTTAAAAAGAATAAAATTGGAACAAAGTTTGTAAATAGGGAGGGGTAGATAGGCTGGAGGAAGGAGAAGAGATTGGGAAAAACAGAAGAATCAAAATCACACACAGGTACAAATTCCCTATGATGACTATGATCATTATGTATATCTAAAATGTACCAATAAACTTAATTAATAAAAATAAAGAATACATTTGGTTGGGGATACGGAGGAGAATTTCAGGTGACAGCAGCAGTGTGCAGAGACCTTAGAGGGGGGACGCAGTGTGGACTCCGTGAATGGAAACAGAGGAAGTGGGGAAGCACTAGGGGCAGCGTGTGTGGCAGGGCCCAGGCTCAGGGGACACGGGCTCACAGCATTAGCAGGATAAACCTTGAGGGAGCCCAAGAAGGATGTCGCATAGACTGGTTTGATTTTTTTATAGAAGTTTTTTAAACTTTCATTTCCAAGAACATACTGAAAAGGGACAACACTGAATGTAAGTACATCAGTTAAATGATTTTTAGGTGTCCAGATGTCTAATAGTGGCCATTGGAAATAGAACAGTTTTATTTAAGTGGCTATATAATAGTGTATGATACTGCAGACAAAATACAGTTGTAAAATATATTGCAAAGTTTGCAAAAATTATGGTGTTTCCAACAGATATGGATGACATTCTGATTTCATTATATAAATCATCAAAGCAATAAAGTAGTCTTTTTAGCTATATCATCTAACATGGCTTGATTTTATTCTTTGTAGTGGCTACTTTGAAAAAATGACTTTATTTATGATAGATATGCAAATCCCAAGAGGCAAGAAGTCTGCGGTGGCATTAATCATACACAAGAGGAAGAATATACTACGAAGTGTCAGAAACATTACATACTGTGGTTCTCCTACTGAAGATCTGTAGAGATCCGAGTGAATTAGTAAACATCTGGTTCTTCCCAAATACAGGAACTAATATTTGAATTCTGTTCTCATAGTTTGGGTACTCTTCACTTTCAACCAAAAAACAAGTAATAATGCTATATATAAAGTTTCTTTACCAGCCTCTTGTCAGCCAGGTTCCGGGCTCATGATGTAGCTAATCGAGTTGAAAAAACCCAGCCTAAGTTGTGAATTGGGAGCTGTTGATGCCAAGAAGTAGGAAAAACTGATATCCAGTACAGTAGCATAGTGGGTGGTGGTGGTGGCCACCATGTTGAGTTCCTGAGACGCAGGGACAATTGTCCTATGACAGCACTCAAAGCTGCATATGGACAGTGGCAGCATGCAGAGGAAATGTAGTAGCCCTGTCTTCACTGACTGTGGAGATCTAGGTGCTATGATCATCTATGCTTAGCTCTAGTTATACTAGACATTTTGCAGTCTTAAAACAGTTCTATAAAATTCATTTCTATATATTTAGCTATTTGTTGAGTTAATCAGTTATTGAGGTAGATAGGTTCAGAGATTAAATCAGCCAGAGTTGAAGTCTGCTGCTTGTATTCAATGATTTATTGAATTAGCACTACTCACTAGGAGGTAGCTATAAATCAACTTTATTCCTTCTCACCAGCCATTAAGGCCTATGTCACACCTATTTCTTATCTTGCTATTCGGTGCTATTTTAGGGATATTTCACAGCTTTTCCAGTTCACTGTAGTCAATCACAAGAGGAGTCTTAGTTCTGTAATTAAAATGTCCACTTCAACAATTTTTAAAAAAGACTTGTTAATGTTCTAATTTAAATTTTCTCCATTTCTTCCAGCTGTTTAGTGATATAAGTGTGATCCCCTACAAGTTTGAGGGAGAAAGGTAGGCAGCAAAGCTTACTTAATCTTTAAATTTCGTTCTTCCTTATTTTTTTCCTTTTGGTTGGTTCCTTCTGCTCTCAGTAATCACAGGGCACAGCCCCTTGGGACTATAGTGATGATTAATGAATAATGGTCAAGTGACAGGGATCATCTACCCTCTGTAGATGAAAAATGCCTGCAAATATTAGAGTAGATTGCCTAAAGTTCCCTCATTTGTTTTCATCTCTTAGGTAAACTAAAGGAGGGGAGAGGTCTGCAGTACTTGAATAAATAATATAAGCCAGTGATCCTCAACCATTTGGCATCAGGGACCAGTTTAGAGGAAGACATTTTTATCCCCACAGATCAGCGGGTTTGATGGAGAGTAGGCTCAGGACGCTTCAAGTACATTGCATTTATTGTGCATTTTTTCCTAGTATTATTACATTGCAATATAGGATGAAATAATTCTATATCTCACCATAGTTCAGAATCACTTGTTGCTAACTGACAGAATCGTGATCACTGTGGGCAAGGGACTGATTTATTATGGCCTCTGTGCAGCCAAACTTCTCTGTTAATGTTAAGTCTGTGTTTATAGCTGTTCCGCAGCATTAGCATCACTGCCTCAGCTCCACCTCACTTCATCAGGCATTAGATTCTCATAAGGACTGTACAACCTAGATCCCTCTCATTCATGATTCACAGAACGTTTTGTGCTCCTTTGAGAATCTATGGCTGCTGATGATCTGACAGGAGATGGGGCTCAGGCAGCGATGCAAATGATGGGGAGGAACTATAAACTGATGGAGTTTTTGTTGCATAATAGTAAAGGCTCATGGCCTGCAGATTGGTCCTCTCTGGTCTAAGCAGCTTACTTGGCACAAGCACTTAACAGTTTCTTAAAGCCTTTGGGTCTTTGTGGAACTGATACACAACAACACAGCACAAAGCAGCATTCTAGGTACTCTGATGAACTGCATTTTTCTCTGTGGTTATTCTAATAAAACTTTGTCTTAAACTAATTCTTTACCTATCAGTAAGCAGAATAAAAATGCGCTTTTCATTTTGTGTGTGTGTGTGTGTGTGTGTGGCAGGGTCTCCCTATCTACTCCAGGCTCACCTCAGACTCACAATGATCTTCCTGCCTCACACTCAAGTGCTGGGATTTCAGATGTGTGCTACCACACCTAGCAAAATGCACATTTTTGTCTAAGTATGATTTGGATGCTCCAAAAAGGGCATTGGTAGTTATTAGGGTAACTTCATATTTTGTATGTACCTTGTGCTTTACAATTGATTTCTTCAGTTTTATATTATTTTAACCTTTACTTCGTTCTTAAATATTTTAAAAATTAAAGTAATTGCTAATATATTTAGTTATTTCATCAATATAAATATATGCTTCTATCCATCTAAATAATAATTTTCTTTTCTCAAAAAATGCAAGGTGCATTTATCTCCTAAGAACACTGGCAATCACATTCATATTGCAAACATCAACATCTTTTGGTTTGACGCAAGATACCCAGACACATATTCTGTAAGAACAGATTTTTAATTCTGGCTTAGCTGTACCTGCCTGTAATCCCAGCACAGCACCATGATTGGCTAGGGCAGGAGAATTGCAAGTCCAAGCCCAGCCTAGGCAATTTAGTGACTTAGTAAGGCCCTATGTTAATTTTTAAAAAATTTACAAAAGGTGTAGGCGATGTAGTTCAGTGTGAAGATCCTGAGATCAGTACCCTGTACTCACCCCTTGCCCTAATAGATTGTTAGCTTAGACCTCAGAATCTGAGACAATCAAGAGGAACCTGTTTCTCCACCTCTAGATTACAAAATTTGAAGGAAAAACATTTGAAAAAAATAAAAAAAACAGAAATATGCACCATCATAGCAAAAATATTATCTGTTTCACACGTGAGTCTGGTAGTAACCTGATGGTTAAAACAAACGAAAAATAAACAAATACCCTAATGCCATACCTCCCACTGACTACCAAATGTTCCTCATTCTAATTATTAATTCTAAAATGAATCAACAGGGGATCCACACAGGCAAACAAGACAATTTGTGTCAGGTAGGATATAATAGGGCAACTGAGTCAAGTAGACAGACATAGGATTCTGCTCTCAGCTGCCATCTCCCAGTGGTCTGGATGTTGGTCACAGAAAACTAGGGGGAAACTAGTAGATTCTCCAAGGTAGACCCTGGTCAGTCACCAATGGATGCACCACATGTGAGTATCTAACATGTAATACATATCAGATATATATTTGTAATATATTAGATTCTATACACTATATATTAGATTCTATATATTATTTATATGCACATATGAAACATATGTATGGAAATTATATATGTGAGATGGGTGGATAGTTGGATAGACAGTGCTTTTTTGAGGATTATCTTTTCAAATGCAGATATGTTTATGCCTTTTGTTCATTTTATCCTCACACTATTATATCTATAGTTGACATCTATTTTAAAAAGTAACCAGATGAAGCAAATCTCATAAAAGTAAGTTAAAAAAATAGTTTGACCTCGTGTTTACAAGAATAGAATAATCACTATGATCTTTGATCTGCTGTTTCCTGATATTGCAATTGGAGGTACATTATTTAACCCCTGGGCACCAAGGTCTTCTCCATATAAAGCTCTGATGTGAGACAGAACTTCGAGTCAGCTGATTGTGAAAAATCAAAATCACTTTTTACTGAGTGTAGGAGAAAAGAAATGAAGTTTGGCCAGTGAGTATTCTTTGCACAAGAAATAAAGTAGCAGAAGCTAGAAAGGGTAGGGATGCAAGGAAGGCAAAATCAGGGGACTTCTTAAGTACAAAAGTCATGCTCTGATTAAGCCATTCTTCCTTGGAATATCAGATTAGAGGGACTAAATATGAAGCACATCAGAGAGCTAATGGAAACACTTGTGAAGGTCAACCCAGTACCAAGACCTGGACTTACTGCTTAAGAAGTGAATGGTGTATAACAATATAATGGCATTTTAGTCTAAACAGAATTACCCTACATACTGTCAAAATAATTTATGACCCTAGAATTTTCATAGACCAGCTTTGGAAGTTTCCTGCTTCTGTGTAATGGCCCAAGCTCTAACTGCATTTTCATCACAGGGACATCTATTCTACTGCATTTTACCAGTTAGATAAAATGCATAGCTCCATTGCATTTAGACATGGCACATTGTTTACAAATAAATTTCTCTACAGTTTCTCAATTTTCAACTAACTACTTTCAATGTATTACACATAGGTTAAGATCTGTGCATCTATAACTGGCCTGGATGCTATGAGATTAGGTCTACTTCTTTTCTATCTTGAGTTTCATTTTCCTTTTATGAGATTTTTAAAGCAATATATGTAAAGTCTCACAGCGACCTCTTGCTGTTAAGGAAGAGATGTAGGGATGCTGTTACGGAAGGGAATATAGTAATCACAACAAAAATATGAAGCTTTCAGCCAGAGCACACCTATCTTCAGAAGTGTGGCCAGCGTGGGATACCTAATGAAGTCAACATCCAGCTCTATTTCTTTTTCTGTCCCCTCCTGTGATCTTCTGTGTCACAGTGGGAGATCCTAGCATTTTAGCTTCCATCTCCAGCAAAAGAGGGAGGGGCAAGGAATAGCCTCTTTGTTGTTGAGAATTTTGAAAGAATCTACAATTTGTGACCACAAGAACTCAAAATATATTTTTGTCAGATTTATTATTTCTGCAGAACTACAGGCTGCCAATCAAAATGATCAATGGCTATGTATCAATTCCTGAGTTAGTCAAACAGTGTGAGGGTCCTTTCTGCTAGATTATAAATAAACTCCTAATGTGGAAGTAATAATAAACTCAGTTATCATCAGAACCTCAGGAAGCTATGAAATATCTGAAATTTAAAAATTTCAGTTTCAACATTGAGTGATATCATAAGTGGACACAGAAAGTAAGGCTTTAATTTACAAAAAAAAGTCTTTTAAAACTCATTTCTTTGTTTATGCAACAAAAATGCATCGTTTTGTCATAGACATTCCACTGTATTGCAGTATATTGGTAAACATTTGTGCAGAGCTGTGTACAGGTATATAAACAGCTATCAGATTAGGGAAATGTCTCATCATAAAACAGTAACCTGACCATAATTAAATTTTCAGTAACTCTTCTTTAAATTTAGTTTTCAATAACTTCCCTACAGAACATAATTTTTCATCATTTCCTCTCCATAATCAATGTAAAATACTGTTAAATTAGTTTGCAGCTATTCTGATTCTCACAAATTAGTTATTTTAAACTGGTACAAGCTACTAACATTCTTTTGCTGGAATTATTTTCCACAAAAATAACTTGTCTTATCATTGGACAACTGATGAAAAAATTTAGTTATAATTATCACTAAAATGTGTTTAAAACAAACATATTACAAAGCTCATAATATAATGAAACTAAATATCAGGTACTGGGTTCTTGGAAAGGTAATAAGCTAAACACATATGTGCAGTAAATATACAGTTTGATATTAAGCTCACAACCAAGTCAGTTTTAAGGCATTGTCTCAAGCTCAAATTAATTCATTGCTATGGTTTTGTGTCTAGATGCTGCCCCATAGCTTCATGTGGTCATGGGGGGGGGGTTTCAGAAGTGGCTGGCTCTAGAGTTTGTGACACTAAAACTGATTCATGGTGTAATGGTAGGATCAAGGGGACAAGGTTAAGGGTGCTACCCACCCTAAGTAGCCTGAATAAGATATAAGGGATGGAAAGAGCTGTGGTCATCACCTGTTGCTTTGCTACCTTTTGCCCACCATGAACTGTTTCTTCTCTGCATTGCCTTGGAGTCAGATGATTGGACAGAAACATCTACAAACTGTGCTAAATAAACCTTCTCACCTCTAACTTTGGCTGCCAGGTATTTTTGAATCAGCAATCAGGGAAAACTAAGACAGAATTTGTTATAAGAAAAGTGGAGCCTTTGCTGTGATTATATCTGATCATTTGGTCCAGGATGGAAATGGCTTGTGGGAAGAATTTTGAAAGCTTTGGAGATGTTGGCTGAAAAAGTGGAGCTGAAACATCTTAAATTGTTTTGTATGTGTGATTCTGGTCAGGTCAGAGCTCAGAAGACCAGAATGCTGATAGAAATGCTGCTGATAAAGACCATTCTCAGCAGATTTCTGCTGGAAAGAAGGACTGCACTGTTGGTTGTGCATTGCAATGGCTATGCATTGGCAGAAAGTTTATCTGCATTTTGATCATGCACAGAGACTTTGTCTAAGACTGAGACTAGGAGCAGTGGACTAATTAATCTGGGAGAGGAAATTTCAAAGTGGTGATATGGCTACTGTTTGGGGCTTTTAGCCAGATTTATCTTCAGAACCAAGAACAAACACACTATTGCAATGACTTTAAAACATTTTTAATTAGGCCAGAAGGGAAGCTCCAGTAAAGTTGTGGCCTGCAAAGAAGGAACAGAAACTGGTTGCTGAAAAGGTAAAAAAAAAAGAAAAAAAAAGAAAAAAAAAGCCAAGTATTTCAGAAGAAAATAACAGAAATGATGGTCTGAGGATGTCACAAAAATCAACAGGACTCTAACCTCTGTAGTCTCAGAGTTGCAAAGATGAAAGATTTTGCTTTGAGAAGAGAGCTCCAGAATGGTGGTGGCCTACAGAAGTTGTTTCTCAGGATTTGGTACATAGGCACTCAACATCTACCGCCAATACAAAAGGAAGCTTGACTACTGCTCCAGCTGGCAGCAGACCTTGGCATCATGCACATGGTGCTGATTTTACGTGCATGCAGAATGCCAGAATTGTGGAGTCAGGAAGGCTTCCACCCAGATTTCAGAAAAAAGTCAGGGAAGTACTGTAATGTGTCCCTGAGAAGGGATGTGTCTGAAGCTGTGAGTGTGAAGCTGATGGTGCAGTGGAGGCCTCAAAAGTTTGGAGGAACCAGGAATGTGGATCATTTGAGGAAAACGGCAAGGAGAGGGTAGAACCAGTCCCACAGAGAAGCCATGGGAACTATAACCACTGGCAATGCCATAGGGGTGGTGCCACTCAAATCCTTTAGAATTCACAACTTGTCATAGATTTCCAGGCATTCTGAAAGTGGAAATGTAGGATTTAATGTTTGCTCTACTGGATTTTGGTCTTGAGTTATTCCCATTTCTGCTAAGCTTCTGTTTGTAACTTCTGAATGGAATTGCCTATCTTGTTGCATTGAATGTTGGAAGTGTTTAACTTTCTTTTCATTTGTCCAGGGGCTTGCAGCTAAGAGTTTGCCTTATACCTCAGAGGAGACTTGGGACTTGAACATTTCATCCATGCTGAAACTGTTTGGATTTTGGCAGCTCTAAGAGATGGACTAAATGTCTTTTGAATAAAGGAATGTACATGAGTCTTTGAGGACCAAGGAATAGAATGCTATGGTTTATGTTCACAGGCCTCCTAAAGCCTCAAAGATCAAACATAGAACTGACTCATGGTGCAATGCTAGGATCAAGGGTACTAGGATTAAGGAT
>PVJX010003328.1:0-110910 GCA_004027295.1 Dolichotis patagonum
AATGGATAAAAAAGTTGTGGCATTTTTATACAATGCAGTACTACTCAGCTATAAAGAATGATCACATCGAGATATTTATAAATAAATGGACACGACTTGAGACCATTCTCTTAAGTGAAATAAACCAAACTCACAAGGGTAAATACCATATAATCTCCCTAATATGAGATTTGATAAGAGTATATAAGACTTTATGGTATGCATGAGGCCCCATCTCATAGCTTCGAAGTCTTTCAAAGTTTTAAATCATCAGTTGGAATGCTGTTATCCTGTTTTGTTTGACTATATCATACGTGATGATATGAACAGCTGTTTTGAAGGAAACGTGACAGCTATTGCTGATTTAATATTATCCTTCTTAGAAGTCCTACCATGCTTTTTTTTTTTGTTGTTCTATTACCATTGGTTCTATCTACCACATTGTGTCTTATTGGAATTTGAATATGTGTGATAGTTCAAACAAATTTTTTTCTTTTTTATCAAAAATGATATATTATAATACCCATTGATCATTTTCTGTTATTCGGTTCAGAAAGCCCTGGAATTCTTTCACTATATGCATGGCTTTATACTATTGTGTTATTTTTGATATTATTGTAAGTGAAACTATGCTCAACTATAGCAGAGTAAGAGATATGGTGTTAGATACTGTTGATGTCCAGTTGACTTAATGTAAAGTACTGTGTTGCCTATGTTGTCCTGTTCTGATCTGCTCTGTAGTGCCCCCTTTTGTTTTGTTCTCTTATAAATAAAAAAAAAATAAAAAATTGAAAAAGAAAAAAAAATACTTAATTATTGCTTTCAATTATTTAACCACATGGCATATACGTTTCATGTGTCAAGGCATTTTTAGGCCTTGTTATTTAACAGAGGTAGTAGAGAGACAGATGAAAATATGTCATAGAGGGTTTTTTTTTAATGGTGTAAAGACAAGAAGCAAATAAGTAAAATAAATATTATGAACAATAAGGAAGTAACATGAAAGATGGAGAGAAGAAAGCCTGTCTGGAGACTTAACAGTGTATATGGTCCTAAGGAGTGCTACCACCACAAGATCCAAAGCTTTGGTTTTGCTTTAAATGGCCAGGTCTCTGATAAACCAAAAAAAAAAAAAAAAAGTTAAGAATACCATGCAGAATGAATTATGGTTCTGAGAACATTTCGTTAAGATTCTTACATAATTTAGCTTTCTTCCTATGTTATCCTATGGATAACAACAAGATATTATCCATATAACATCCACTCCAAAATTCAAATTGGTGCCTAGTTACCATGTGCTTTGGAGTATTCCTGCATGGACATCTCCTTCTCAGAGATAGATCTTTCCTCTTTTCCTCCCTTTACGGCCGCAGTACTCAGATATTCACAAGTGCTGACCCTAGCCTATGTTGTTTTGTTTTCTTCTGTAATGTGTTAGCTTCTAAACATACTACACCATTTACTTACTGAACATATTTACTGTTTGTTTCCTTCTGTTAGCATGTAAATGCTGGAATGTGAATTGTCCTCTTTTTCACTGACATTCACAAGTGTCTGGAGCTTAGTAGTTTCAATGTATAATTTTTGAAAGAATGAATATTCAAGGACTGATTTGAATTACATTCCCTTAAATTTACATCTCTTGGGCTATTTTTGACTGCTATGACCAGTCACTGACCTAGAAGCTTTGTACTTATTAGCTTTAAACTCCATTCCTTTCAAGATAGTTTTTTTTAGTCTTATAAATGCATTAGGATCAAAAAGCTCATTTGAAAAACATTTTTTTAAATTACAGTTTTATTTCTTACAAAGGACATATCATTAAAAAGTTAACCCAAGATTTGGACACTATTCTGCCTGGACTCATCTTCAGTTATTTGTGATTTAAAATCTCAAGGACATAATCATCTTTTCAAATAATAACTGCATATAATATAAGAAATATATTTCAAATGCCCTCAAAGTACTTAAGAACATAGTTCTGCTTGATTAGTTTCTGTTCTCTTTAGGATGGCTTCTCTCTGTGATAGCAGTACCAATGCCAGCATGAGACTGGTACCCTTTAGACACAAACTTCAATTTTATAACATTCCAGTTCATTTTAACGAGCTCCTCATGAGACTGTCACTTAGGGGATTATAACTCTTTGAGGACACTGGCATGTGTATCTGTTTGGAATTGATTCTTTTTCTGACTTACTGGCCTAAACTTTAAAATTTTCTTTTGGTTTTGGTGACTCTTCTGTGTTAGCATCTACTGTTATGGTACTTCAGCCCCGCCTCCTCATCCTTTACCTGCATTCTGTGGAATCACCTTGGCCTCCACAGGGACTGAGAAATTTTGATGACTATTTTCTCTCATTGTGTACCCTTTCTGTCCCCCCCCCCCGTTGGATTTTGACTTTATATTGATTTTCATTTTCCATTTCTTATATCAGCCTCCTTTGCCACACTGTTGTTTAGTGCCTTTGTTTGAATGACTCTTACAAAAATTTCACTGTTCAGTCCTTTTACCTTTCTTTTTATTTAAAAAATAATCCTTCCTAGTAATTATTTTACCTCTCTTTAGCTGCATTTATTTTTTATTAAATGATGCTGTTTCCTTTAAGATTTCTTAGCTTAATATATCTTTTTTCTTTCTATTTTTCTTTTTAGTCATAAAGAGGATTCATTGTTCTCAGTCTCTTTAAAATAACCGTGTTCCAACCTCATGTGTCTCCATCATGGAAAGAGCAGCTCAGGTTTCCTAAAGCGGTACGCACTGGGACATGGCGCAGCCCCTGCTCGAGCTGCCACATTTCCAATCCCAGGCGGCTGTGGCAACATGTGCCAGGCCTTATCTCCCTAATGCACACCTGCTGCCTGTCAGCTTCAAATGTCAGTCCCCAGAAGCATTGCTTAAGACAGTGGGCTGTGTGTTAAGATGGAAAAAAAATATTTTTAAGCCTTCATAAGGCCCTGAGAAATTACCATTTTGGAACATGACAGAGTGTGTCACTTTACACCTCTATCAGTAGGTAAAAGCCAGTAACACCAGTGCCAGGTTTGAGCCGAGGATCAGTTACAGGTGGCATGAAAGTACTGAACTATGGTGTTCTTAGGATATTGTTAGTAAAACATTTTATTTATATCTCAGTGAAACAATTCTACCATTTACAAAGCCAAACAGGGATTTTTTAGGACTCTTAAAGATGACCATGCAGACCCTTTCATCTTTGTTGATTTTTGTTTAATGATAACAAAATACTAGTACTTAATAATTGAACACCAATAATGTCTATAAAATAAGTATAAACATGATCTTTTTAAAGCACTTAATTGAAATATGTGACAGTATTAACTTACA
This sequence comes from Dolichotis patagonum, assembly GCA_004027295.1. Lineage (NCBI taxonomy): Eukaryota > Metazoa > Chordata > Mammalia > Rodentia > Caviidae > Dolichotis > Dolichotis patagonum. The sequence continues at coordinate 3,325 of PVJX010003328.1, forward strand.
TTACATGAAATTTAGGAATTAATTATTCATATTTTAAAAGAAGTCTATACTTGCCAAAAGAATTCTTGCAAAATTATTTTAAAAACAAGTTGTTCTGCAGTTTAAATAAAACCTAAACTTAATACATTTAATGTAAAAAGTAGAATATGTTTGGAGGAGAACCTGATCTCATTCAGAGAAGGTTGTGTATTTCAGAGTAAACCGACGTGGTCTCTCTAGTTTCTTTTCTTCATGATCTTCAGAAGCATCAGTACCTGGTCAGTATGCTGTTTTCATGTGATCATAACTAAGTGGTTCAGACTGAATTGTTTCTCTTGGCACAGTAACCTTACCAAGAACTCTTAAGTATTTACCAAACTGTTAGAGTGGAAACTTATGCAGGGAAGGCTGGGTATACTCTACTCCTTTTAAAATTATTTTCCAAGCACTATATTAAAGATACGTCAATTGTCTGAAACACGTATGACTTGCCTTCCTTTAAATTCCCCTGCCATTAACTATCCATATGTCACACCTTGCAATTGGTAGCTCTTTGTATAGTTAGTTATCTTTTATGTTTGCTCCCCGTCTCCTGGTCCAGAAACTAATCAGAACACCTGTGTTGCTCATTTTTCACATCCCCAATACCAGAAAATGCACTGACATTATTTCTCAAACTTTCATGTACATTGGGGGTCAGAACTTGAAATTGATGACAGATTTCCCAGTAATGTGAGGCACTTGATCCACAGACTATATTTTGTGTGACAAGTCTGAGGTAGACTTTCAATAAATGTCTGTTGGTGGTACTATTTGTTTCAGGAAAAGGATGAAAATTTTAAATTTTCATAACGCTCGTTTTCTGCAATATGCAAGCACTAAGAAGAGAATAGGAATTTAAGTCAGTCTGTAGAAATGATCTAAGTCATCTTTTTCCTCCCTTGATTTATCAGTCTGATCAATAAGAATGGACTTTACGTTATCCTTTTAGCATGTGCCAGACTATATGTAATTTTATACATATAAATATATATTCTCTTTCTAGCTTTACTAGATTAAGGTTTAAACACAAAAGCCTTCAGCACACATTTCCAGGAACCTGAGTATTTAGTCTTTTTTTTAATGTCGCTTTTCTTCAGGACATTTAACTAAGAAGCAGCTGCAGTTTTCCCAATAAATTTTCAAATCCATGAGTGTTACATCTTAGGGTCAAGAATTACACATAAGTATTCTTCCTTGGCCTATAGTTTCACTTTTTATTATTATTTTGAAGGTAGTAAAATACAACAGAACAAGATAGAACAAAGCCACTCAAGACAACGCAGTGAAATTGGTACAGAACTTCACAGCAGGTTACCGGGATAACAGTAATAAGTGCCATAGTATATCTCGTTATCTTCACAATAGTTGTCCTTTCAATCAGGTATAGCAAAATCAAACCAAATACAAAACATCATAAAACCTATTAAAACAGAGTATTGAATAGAGCAATACAATTAATCAGAACAAAGCAAAGCAGTGATAACAATATTTGCCTTCAAAGAGATGGTAGAAGGAAATCCCCCTTATTTGATCTATTGCATATGGTCAGCCTCCCAAAGGATGCTCAGACCTCTGGCTCTCTTTGCTAAAGGGGGAGGAGAAGAGATGTTTAATTCTCAGCCTGCTTGCCAGTAGACTCACGGCTGCTTACCAGGGAGGCAAGCGGGTTGTTTTGTTGCCCAGCACCCTAAATTCCAACATGGAGCGGATCTCAGGAGACGCTGGCTGGCTGGTTCTCTCCCCACGTCGCCCGCCGCTCACTGGAGCCACCGCTTCTTACCAGGCTATAGTTTCACTTTCAATGGTTTCAGTGACCATGGTCAAGCATGGTCCAAAATATCAAAGGGAAACTTCCAGAAATAATTCAATTTTTTAAAATAATTTTTATTGCAGTATACTGTTAAATTTGTTCCTAATACCTTACCATATAATTTATATATTAGACTTTATCACAAGAGTGTATGAATAAAGAAGAATAGTATATGTAATGTTAAGTGCTTCAGGCATCCTTTAGGGGTCTTAGCACATGTGCCCTGCAGATACAGGGCCAGTGTTGTCTTACTATAAACTCTAGAATGTCTTTCCTTCCCTGTTTAAATGGAACTCCAAAGTGGGATAATAAAGAGTTACCAACAAGCAGTGAACCCAAGTCCCCAGGCTTAACACAAACCCATGCTCCCTATCACAGAGAGCAGTGCATTGTTGATTCCCCCTTTTCTCCCTAAACAGAGAATCCATTAAAGATGGTGCTAGAGGTTACATTTACTCTAGACTTTGATTGCCAATATTAAAGTAAATATTCTTTTTTTTACTTGTTTTGATAAAAACCAATTTGCCTTGCTTCCCTCCTGTGAAATTTAAGTACCATTCATTATTCGATATGAGTCATCCTGGTCTGAACTATTTTTTTATATTCCCTTTCCCCCAGACCCCAAGTCTCCACTTCAATTTAGTTTCTCACAAGTGAAATTAAACTATTTTTATTTTCTTCCCAATTACTGAAGTAATTCATGTTTATTACTGCTGCCTTACCTCCAAAATAAGCAAAATTATGGAAAAGAATTGAGATCCACAAAAACAAAAAATGTTCTGTTGTTTTAAAAATGTTTCAATATATTTGCTAATTTGTTTTATTTACATTAATAGTTTGTTGAAAAGAAAGTTTGTGTTAACCATTTCTTTTTGTAAGAATCTTTTTGGTTTATATCTTGTGTTGAATATTCTGAAGTAAGGTTTGACAGTGTAAAAACTATTGTTATTTGGTTATGAAAGTTTTATTTTTTCATAAAATAAAAATATAAAAATATTTTTTAAAACTATTCTTTTTATGTACTTCTCAGGAATAAACATTTAAATATTTGATCTCAAAGTACTGTCTTTCTCCACATATTATAAAAATAAAATTAAGATTGTAAAATAATTACTATTTGGTAACATCCTCATTTAATTAAAATATTAATGTTATTAATTCCATTAAATATGCTACAACTGGTTATTAACAACTGCATAGTGTTCATGCATATAGATTGGTTAGTTTTTTTCTATTTTTATGTGTAAGACATTGCAGAAACCAAACATTTTTATAAATATCTGTACCCATTTTTTATTATTACTTTAGAAGGTAGACTTGAAATTGCTGGGTCAGAGGATAAAAGATGTTTATCATTTGTTTTGCCTCATTCTTCTCCTAAAAGTACAGTAGTAGTTTTATAGATTTTGATTTAATTTTTTTGTGTGCGGTTTCCTGTTATTTTCTCTGAGGAGCAGGACTTACATTAGTTCCTCCAGCACCTCAGTCTAGAGAAAAGCTACTTTGTGGTGGAACACTGATTAACCTGAGGCGGCCTCAGCAGCAGGCACCGCAGTGAGCAGGCGACAGTGGCGCACGCTGCGTGCTCCTGTCCGGGTTTTGTCGCAACTGAGACGCTGGGTTGTACGAACAGTGCACAGAGCAGCTCGTGCATGTTCTGATGGAGAATGAATGGCAGGAGTTTGTCTTTTCAGCTTTTTGCCCTTATGCAGAGAATTTTATTTATTGAATGTGCTTTACTGAGTCAAGCCAACCAAAAAGAATGTAAGGAAAGGAAAGTTGGTTAACTGTTTTTCTAGTCGTTAAGCAGTACTTAGGCTAAAGTACTCATAAATTTTTAGTCTATTAATTAGTAAAAAAGTCAATTCAGAGAGCAAAATGAAACTCGAGATGATAAAATGCATGCCATGATAACAAATCTCCCCAAATCTCATCTTGTATCATGTTTTAAGAGCAGTACCCAATAAAAAATGATGGTGTTTTAAAATGGCTAAATTACATGAGCCCACGTACCACAGCAGAGTCCTGAAAAACATCACCTGCCTTGGTCTAGGTTATTAAATAAATAATACAAATGACTATACCATTTTATGAGTTCAAATAGCTTTATAAAATAAGTTAATCTTTTAAAATTGAGATGCTGAGTGCATACATAATAATTTTGTGATATTTTAAACTTATATTGTAAAAGGACACCTACAAGAAGTATGTATAGTTACATAGTACCATAATGGTTAAAATGTCTATGTATGCTAACTCTATATCTTTTTAAAAGCTTACAATGTTGCTGTTAATTAATTAATTTATTTATTTATTTTAAACTTTTTTTTCTGGCAGTTTTAAAATTTATAAATAAATTAGTATGACCTGGGTATGGTGGTGCATGCCTATAATCCTAGCACTGGGAAGCTGAGGCAGGAGGATCACCATAAATTTGAGGCCAGCCTGGGCTACATAGTGAAATTCAAGACAGCCTGAACTATATAGGGAGACCCTGTCTCAAAAGGAAATTAATTAATTAATTAATTAATATGACAAAAAAAATCAATTCAGAGAGCAAAATGAAACTCCAAATGATAAAATGCATGCTATGATGTCTTGCACCTATTTTACAGGGTATATATAGTAGGGTGCTGGGGGTAGGCACAGTGTACAGTTTTTAGTCTTCAACACAATCAAATTATATCTCTGACAGCATCCTTGAGACAAATGAGTTGCTCACAAAAGGCCCCACTTTTCTTAATACTTAAGAGAAAATTCCTTCATGGATCCTACATTTACTGTCCTAAGTAGTTACCAATTTCATAGGCTGTTCCTCATAAGAAGCTAATCCTGTTACCCCAGTGGGTAACAATTATATGAGAATTCAGTATAGCATGAGCCTACAACCACTGCAATAATGGAATAGCATTCTAAAAAAAAAAAAAATGATGTGTGTATTTACTTTAGGTGATCCTCTTCCATATTCTTCTCCAAAACCAAAGTTTTAGTAAATATAAAATGACAGCAAGTTCAAGGTTAAACTCAGTAGGAAAATAACTTGGTATGGTTACTATGTGTCCCCATATAAGTGTGGAGTAGTTATAAGTATATACTAAATGTCAGCTAGTATTAACTTATAATTTAATCTTTCGGTTTTTTGTTTGTTTTTCTAATCATTACCTCTTTTTAAATCACATATAACTCAAAAGACCACTCAAAGTGTCATAGTTAGGGATTGCCAGGAAAACAATTATATGCAAGACACATAATTGATAGTATTATTTGTAATGGTTACCCAAGCAGTCAAATACAAAGCAATTTCAGGAAATCTGTCCACACATTAAAGACCTAGAAAATCCAGCCGAAGGCCTGGGTCCTATGGCAATAACCTGCATGAGTTCAGCTGAAAACCTAGAGCCCATAACAGTGCCTTCCCCAAGTCCAACCGGAGGCCTAGAACCCACAACAATGACTCATGCAAGCCTAGTTCATAAATCTGCACTGGGAAAGCCCAAAGGTCAGCAGTGGAAGCCAGAAAGTCTGTGCCAGCGGGCTGAAGGATCTGTGCCAATAGGTTGAGGGTTCTGCACTGAAGCCAGGAAGCAATGCTCAAAGAAAGGACCAAGGCTCCTCTGAAAAGTACCAAGGCCGTCCTCAGAAATAATCAGGTCCCGAGCTCCTCTGACCATAACAGCCGAGTTCATATCAGAAAGCCAGTGTGACAAGCTTCTCCTAGAGATTGAACAAGACACCATCTTTTCCTCTAGAGCCAGGAAGCAATGCTTAAAGTAAGGACCAGAGCTCCCACAGAGTGAATCGCAGCCATTCTCAGCTAACACAAGGTCCCGCACTCCTCTGATGATGACAACAAGCTCAGCAAGCTCTTCCAGGAGAACCCCTGGCAACCGAAGAACCAACACCACCAAACAACAGCTCTTCCTCTCCAGGTCTCCTTTAAGCTGGCAACAATCCTCAGGTGGGCCACTAAACTCAGCACCACGCTGGTTCAGTTCTCAATCCACCACAGAAGAAAGCAATAATGATTTTTAAAGTTTCAATGATATGAAATAAATTCCTGGTCTTAAAAAAAAAAGCCAATAGCACTCCTTGTAGGCACAGAGGAGTTCACCCAATGGAGATCCAGTTGAATAGTTGGATACCCTTACTGGAGCAGGATTCGAAAGGAGGACCCATAGCTGAGTCCTGGGTTCATAGCCAGCAACTTGTTGCACAGAAATGACCAAATCATCAAGTTTCAGACTCTTCAGTATAGATGTTGATTGTATAGTTTCAGCCTGAAATATAGAGAGAAACAGGTATGATAGGATGCTTACCTGCTGCAATGCAATAAAAACACCCATTTAAACAAAATGGAACAAAAGTCACTGAAGTACTCACAGAACATTTGTTCAGAAAACTTGTTATTTTCTGATGTATTCTCCAAGGTGAACTTGTTACAAAATGTGCCTTTAGGTTTTGAATAAGTTAACTTACGGTATAGAGTGTAGAACCAATAAAACATTTTAAGTAAAAAAAATATATAGCACAAGCCTTCTCAAAGGAATAGAGTGTTTAGTTTATGATGTGGGCTGTCTGGAGTCTGGGATCCCATGTGTGCTACTCATTTCTTATTTGTGTGAGTCTCAGGTTTCAACTCTGTACCCTGTAAAGCACTATTTAAAAGCAACAATTAGAGACAAGCTCACAACTCCTATCCTATCCAGTAGAGACAGTCTAACTCTATTCATATTCCCTAGTGTAAATTGTGATTAATGTCTTGCATTGACCAGAGTTCATTTTTACCCCTTTCACAATCTGGTGCATTTTTTAAAATATAATTTTAGAAATATATATACTTTATTAGTCATGACACATAGTTTTAAATAAGTAAGAAACTAGAAGGCATAAAGAAGATCAATTCCAATACAGACAGCATATAGTAAGTACCTTCTGGTTGAGAGGTACTGAATTCTCTAAGACATACTAAGATGAGTAAAGACACAATCCTCATTTCCATTGCATTTGTCAACTCTGGAAGAAACTTACAATTAAGTTACTACATGCTAACTAATATTATTAATTGAATGCCTTTAACATACTAGGCAATGTTCTTGAGATTCAGGATACAACACAGAAAAGGATAGGTGTCACCTGTGGGTTGTTGTTGTTTGTTTGTTTTTAGTCTTGTGAGACAGAGTCTCACTATGTATTTCAGGCTGGCCTCAAACTCAAGGCGCTCCTCTTCCTTGGCCTCCTGTGCCACCACACCAGCAGATGTCCTGTTTTTTGATCCTGTGTCATTACAAATTTTTATTTCACTTTATTCTGATTTTTTTTCACTTTAAAATATTTTCTAGAGCTTCAGTAACACAGAAACAAACTACAAGGAAACAAGACTAAAAAAGTATGTCAGGGTAAAATTGAAAATTTTCCTGAATTATTGTGCCTTATAAACTTAGACTTCAGCAGTGAGGAGCCATCAGTGGTGTTTGGAGAAATCTTACCATACTGACATCCTTTGCATTATTGGACTAAGGCAATACTTGTGAAGAGTGGAAAGTGCACAGAACTGAGAAGGACCTATAGAATCTGTCCCAACTAACCTAAAGTTCCCCTGTATGTACCCGCTCAGGGCTTTATACAGAGGTCCAGTGTAGGTCTTGTCACCCCCTCGAGGCTTGTAGTGGGGTATTGGAGTCAGTTTGCATAAGCTTGCAAGGAACAGTTGTTAGTATCACTTCCCAATTCCACATAGTGGGAGTATTTGCACCATGAAAATGGGAAAATAATACATATCAATGTTTATTGTTGTCTATTTTTTTGAAAGGCAGTTGTTAAACAGCTATAACCACATCATTGACTTTTACCCGACTTCTTGTAATACTGTGACCTCTTAAAATAAAATTACCATCTTATTAATCTTCATTTCCCTACCTCTAATACAAACATCTCACATATTGTATGTATGAATAAATACTGAATACATATTCAGGGACAGATTAGCAAACGAGGTAAACTAAGTAGTGACTGTGGGTATTGACTGAAGTAGTTGGAAGTAGTTTTGTGTTGTCTAGCCTGAAAATTTGGGATGATAGTAATGCCACTAGGAAGCAAAGAAAAAATCCAATCGATGGTGTTGGGGAGGGAGTGATGCTAAGAGAAGGTAGCTAGTTTGATTTGGGATGTGTGTCTGAGGTGCCAACAGAAAACCAAGATGAGGGTTACCCAGCACTTGTTCCAATTACTATTGAATGACAGTTTTGAAATTACTTCTCCTGTGATTTTCTGAAGTGCTTAATGGTACAGACTAGTTGAAATTCAGTTATCATTTACTTTTTTAAAGATTGCTTCATTTCAGTAGTGTAAGAGAAAATCAAATTTTCATAATGCAATCTGAATACTGTTAGGTGGAGAAAAGCAGAGATCAGATCATCTAGAGGAGAAAGAAAAATGGGAAGGTTTTTAGCAGCATAAATTTGGTGTTTCAAGATCATAGTCACAGTTTACAGTGTACTAGAAGGAGTAAATCTGGGGGGAGAATAAAGTTACTTCAGAATGGAAAATTTTTCTCTCTAAAAGGTATTATATAGATCAAGATCACAAGAAAAAAATACCTTTCTACAGTGAAATACTTGGGCAAAAAAAGCAAACAATAACTTCAATCAGAATTATTCAAATAATATATTTCGGCTTCATAAATATTCTCATTAACAGAATATGTCTGTGCATTCCATATACAAATGAGTGCTTTTTAAAATATAAATATATGTCCAAGAGAATATGCTGGATATTGCAATTATTACTGAGTTTATTTATTTTTGTTTCAGACACAGTGTCTCCCTATGTAGTCCAGGGTGGCCTTGGACTGACTATGTAGCCCAGACTGGGTACAAACTCACTGTATCCAGCTCATATTCTTTCCTTTATCAGTGAAAATCTAGCATCAAGATCATATATAAGAATGTGAGTTAATGCATTATGTATTTTGAAATAGGTAGTAATAATAGAGAAGTCCAATAAATAAGATGAAAAATCATTAACCATAATGAGATCTCTAAAATCTAAAGTGAGTTGGTCTTTTCTATTCTAGGGATATTCACTAGAACTTTCGGTAGTTCTTCATGGAATTCAGATGTGCCTTAATATTCCAGTTGGAAAAAATCATTAAGTAATGCATACATACTCATCTAAAACTATTCTGGTGCTCCCAGTCCACACGTTTGCCTCATAGCATTTTATATCTATGATATTTATATTTATGTAGGTCACAGAACAAATCATTTTCAGAGCTATGGGATTGGTGCTTAGAATTCCTGATTCTATTTTCTAATATATGTGCCCTAGTTTGAAAAAACTCTGATTTACAAAACCACCAACTCACAAAACAGATAAATAGTTACAACTTACATGTCAAAGGGTATTCTTCAGAGTTCCTGACAATATCCACTTCTAAAGAATGTGCTGTATAACCAAAGGTGCCTGAACTATTGGTAACCAAGAAGCGTAGTTTCTCTACTACATCATTAATGAAGTTAATGAAGTATGTATGTTTGGATGTGTTAGTTATTTGATTTATCCATTCACTCATCCACTAAATCATTAATACTGTTTCTCAATGAATCTTTCATGAGGATTCTGCATACTGGTTATATAAAGGTGATAGATTCTATCCTTAAGGCTTTTATAGATTACAAAAGTGAGGCAGATGTATAAACAAATAAATGAAATAAAATTTTAATGATAGAGGCAAGGCAATTGTTAAGAAACTGTAGTCTAAACCAGATTTAAAAATGAACTGAAACAACAGAAGTAGACCCAAGAAGAAAGAGGAGTTTGGGGATGACTTGCAGGATTTTAGTCTAGGTTACATGGTTGGTTACTTGGTTCCATACATGAAGAGAGGGATTGGTGAAGAGGAAGAGTTTGAGAAGGAAGACAATGGTACTACTTTTGGATGAGCACAACAATCCTGTGGGATAACCAGGTAAAGGTTTTTAGGCAGTTGTCTGTTCCATCCCGGAACTCAGGAAAGAGAATTGGGCGGAAGTTTGGGATTACAGTGTCACCTGAAGAGACATGAAGGTTAGTGAACGAGATTGCCCATGGAGAGCCAGAAGATAAGAGAATAAGGAGGGAATCCTGGGTAGTAAGAAGATGGAAATACAGGAGCCTGAGAAGGAACAGTCAGAACAGGAGATGGGTTCAAGTGTCATGCGTGCTGAGTTAACAGAGCTTCAGGAATAAAGAAATGGTTCATAATGCTAGATATTTAAGAGAATCATAGAAATTAGAATATTATTAATGTCCTTTGCCAGATCAGTTTAGGTGACCTTGTCGGGCCAAAGGTTGAAGGCAAATGGAAACAGAACTTGTTAGGACTTACAGAAACAGAGTGAAAGAAATGGGACAGTAAAGCTTCTTTTTAAATGATGAGAAAGATTTTTTTTAACAGGATACAGAGGAGAAGCTATTGGTTGAAAATACAAGGAAAAGGGAGTTATAGTGGAGGAAGTTCCTGATATTGAGTGATGAAGTGGGAAGGCTATTAAAACTCGCTTTTCACTGAGTGGAAGAAGAGGTTGGAAGTTTTATGTGCATGCATGTGTGTGAGTGTGTGTGTGTATGTGTGTGGGGAAGGGCTTTCTGAGAGATGTCTCTTGATAGTCTCCTTTTTTCCTGTGAAGCAGGAAACAAAGGTGTTTGCTAAGAGAAAAGATATAGTTAGAAATAGGGGCTTGCAGACAGTGGTGACCATTTTTAGTGTCCACTGTGGAAGGTAGGTGGAGTGTGGATAAGACAGATAAATAGCTGGTAGGGATTACAGGGAGACAGACTGAGGCAGAGAGGCAGAGAGAGATGATAGCTTGGGATGGCAGCATGAAAAGCAGGGTTAGGTTAACTTTCCTCAAGGTAGAGACTAAGGTCTCCTTTAGTGCCGTAGAGGTTTGTAGTGCAGACACAGCTTCCCTGGCTCAGCTTTCAAGTGGAATGTTGAGATATTATCCCTGGGTCATGGAAGAGCTCTTCTCTAGCTCTTGACAATTCAGTGTGGTGAGTAGTAGCCACATGTGAGTCTTGAACATCTGAAACATGTCTGGTTCAAATCGAGATACACTGCACATTTTAGATGCATCCCAGACTTTGAAGATTTAGCAAGAAATAAAAATTTAAAATAGGTTATAAATTTTTATATTAATTTTCTTTTGAAATGATATTTTGGATATATAGTATTAAAATATATTTCTAAAATTAATTTTACCTTTTATTTTTTAATGTGGCCACTAATTATACTTTTAATTATACTTTTAATGTGGCCACTATTATACTTCTATAAATAGAAACTTTCAGCTTTGAAAGGAAATTGTAGAGCATATAGAGAAGTTTAGGAAATTAAACACTTGATGTGAGCTTGCCTCAGTTAGCTGAATCTTTGGATATACTCTGTCTTCAGTGCTAAATATAACCAGGTTAGACAAAAATACCTTAGCACCATCAGCAAGCACCTACCGTGGAAGCACCTCATATTGTGAAGACAGTGATTTTATATGTTGTTGGAATGCTTCCAATTTGGCCAGACATTACTAGACATTGCTACTCCCTTTAATTCAGCCTTGAACACTGAACCTATCCTTTAAGAAACCAAGATCTTTCTACTAACTGCTGAGATATATGTTGGACATTGATGTCCTGATTTGTAAATTAAATGTACATATTCTCAGATCAGTTCATTAGACCATTGCTATTTCTGATGGTATTTTTATAACTTTCCTGCCATAGGAGAGCTTTTGGGCTAGAGGATTAGTTGGTTATAGGTGACTTTGGAGGGAGCAGTTCCAACAGACCAGTGAAGGGGAGCAGCAGGTGGCCAGTAGGCGCTTACTTAGTGAGTCCAAGGGCAGCTTGACTGACTACATAGTGAAATCCCATCTAAAAAAAAAAGAAGAAGAAGAAGAAAAGAAAGAGAAAGAAAAGGAAAAAGGGAAAGAAAAAGAGGAAAAAAAGAAAAGAAAAAAGGTGGGCAGGGGAAGGGCTTGGTGCTTTGGAAGAGCTGGAAGAGGCTGGTCTGACCAGGTTTCAGGGGATAGCAGAGAGCTAGCAGAGGCAAGCTGTGCAGGACTGCAGAACTCTGAATTTTAAGAAAGCATCAGTGTGTCTCAGGCAGGGAGCTGGTGTGATTCAACACATGTTTTATAAAGCTCACTCTTAACTGCTTTATAGATACTGTGTTTATTAGGAACCGCAGAATCTACAGTAGGAATCTGGATACAGCCTGTAATCGTTAAAAATGGTGAATGTTCAAACCGAAAAAGCAGTTATAGTAAAAGTCATACTGCCATGAACTCTTTTCAAAATACTCCCTCTTGCTTCAAATACACTTATTCCATCATTCTCGCCACTTTCCAGAGCAATTCCGGAAGCCCGCTTTTCTGTGTCTTTAGTTGCACTGTCATAGCTGCCTTCAATATCCCGAGTCCTTTCATTATCAGTTAGACTTGGGAAGAGGCAGAAGTCACACAGTGTCAGATCTGGTGAAAAGACGGACGAGGACTCACTGTAATGTTTTCATGAACCAGTTTTTTCATTGGATGTTTAAGTTTATTTATAAAGTAGTATTTTTTAATAGAAAAGAAATAGGAAAATGTTCATCAAAAAGCAGGTCTTTTCTTCTCTATGAATGTCTATGACCTCAGAGTTTGCTTGTGCAAATGAGTTTTTATAGTTTTCATTACAATGTAATTTATGTAAAGCTGAGCGAGGAGATTTGCTCAATCCTTTCTCCCTTCTGTACTGCGAATTGAACCCAGGAAGCACTGAGCTAAATCCCACCTTTTTTTTGAGAAAATAAAAATGTTGCCCAGGCTACCTTCAGACTTATACTTGCTTCAGCCTTCCATGTGGCTAGGATTACATGGTGGAATTCAGGATTTCCCAGTTCTTTTAACAACAGGAGAACCAGGAGATTGTAATTTTACATTCTAAACAAGTATATTGATGACACTCCATTGTTGATTGCAACAGCCAACGTAAGACTTATTGTTGATTGAAACAGCCAACAGCTCAGTAGGAGGCAATGGTTGTCATATTATATGGTCTATTAAAATCTAGTGGGAAAGACAAGATTGAATTCTGTCTTTTATGTGAAACAACATTTGCGACACTCTTCCCATTATAAATTTATATTACACTAGTTTTTACCTAATGAAAAGTAAAATGTAGAGTCCTTGAGTTCAGAAAGTAGATGTTTTAGTGACTTCTCCTATATATGCAATTCATAAAGTCTCTAGTACAAATGAGTATTCACCATGATCTCTCAGATGACACATTCAGTGAACTAGTAACTAGTTGAGTTTAACTTTGTAGTCACTCTTTCTAAATCTTATGTATAGGCTCTGTAAGGGTTCTTAGAACACAGAATGTAGCCTTTGGATCTCTTGTCTGGTTTCCTTTCCTACTTCCAGTTTCTTTCCTGTGTTTCATTATCTTGTATGGGATATGACAGTCTGATACTGCTTGTCTCCAAGGAACAGAAAAGTATAACTGCACTAGTACAAGGTTGCTCGCAAATGAAAGAGGCTGTTGCAATGTCTGTTCTGATAAGATGCTCTGAGGAACCAGAGGAGTCAAGAAGAGGATTTAGTGCACTCTTAACATTGCAAGACTTGTTGAACAGTGCCGGTAACAGTTAGAAACATGAATGTTTGCTGTTTTAATTATCATAGTTTCATTATTGGCTTTGCTATTGTCTATGACTCTTGTTGACCACAAAATGAGAGCAATGATTCTAACACATTTTAAAATTTTGTTTCACACCTATCTTAGAGTTGCTAGGATTTACTACTGTAGCTCCTTTTTAAATGTTCAGTTATTTGTATTATAGCTAATATGATTATCCTATGCTTGAGGGAAGACTTCTCTTATACTTAAAGTTTTCATGGTGTTACATTAGTAACTTAATGATTACCACCTCATGCTGCTCATGCAAATGTATTCTGTAGTTGATCATAAAATTCTTTCTTCAAAGTTCTGTAATTAGTAAATTTCACAAGTCTGTTTCAGTTTATATGGAAAGTCATTTTGATTCTTGCATATACAAGTCAATACCATCTTTCTTGTATTGTGGAGAACTAATAGAATAGCTTACTATGGAAGCAATTAGTTCTTCATCTAGATGTATTTTATCAGCCAGATAGATCTATTATTCAGTAAACACTGACATTCTTTAAAATGTACACAGTCATAGAATAATTAAATAATTTCTTCATTCTCAGCATTTTACTAGTCACCATTTTACTTGGTGCATTTTTCTATCCTAGACTTAGAGATCATTCTTTAAACCAGAATTCTTCCTCTACTGCAGGAGTACCTGAGCAGAATTTTTAGTGCTTATAATGAGCTGTGAAATAACGAAGCATTTGATGGATCTGGGCAGACAGGATGTAGAGAGGGATGATTATGCCAGGAATTTGGTGGAGTTTGAAAGGCTGAGTACTCTAAAATAAAAATAAGAATAGTAAATACATAAACCAGTAACACCGCCCTTTATTGTTACTGAGTATCATACATTATATACGCTACATTTTCTTGTGGCCTGTCATTGACACAAAATGTCACGATGTGTTACATGGCTATAATTACAGGAACTCTTTTAAAAACTATCCTTAAGTGATGGAACCATAAATATTAAGACTGTTCACATCTTTGTACCCCTGTCACAATTCTTTGTGGTTTTCAGGTCCATAGGAGTGATTCATTCAATATCTTGTTTTCTCTATCTGTTGAGCTCTTTTTCTTCTTACATTCTTGTCCTCAACTTAACCTCACACCTTGCTCCACCACTTACTGGTCATTATCAATCATTGTAGCCTCCTTTCTCCTCACCTGCACACCTCACATATCCTGTCTCTTAATTTTCTGGCTAACTTCTTTATAACACACACATCTTTTTTTTAATTGAGTCTTTATCTGGGGGGTTCTGTTTGTTTGTTTGCCCGTTTTTTAGACAGGATCTTCCTATGCAGTTCAGCCTGGCCTTGAACTCACTGTGTAGCTCAAGCTGGCCTCAAACTCCCAGCGGTCCTCCTGCCTCAGCCTCCTGAGTGCTGGGATTATATGTGTGTGCCACCACACGTGCACACACTGATTTTATCATCATCCAATCCATTTGGCTCAACTCAGATCCCTCCATCTGCCTTTTCATTCTCTTTCCCTCATTCCACATCCTATGTCCTTACTTCCTTTCTTGCTCAATTTTTTATAGTTCATTGTTATTATACCTTTACTTCTCATTTTGTTGTGTTCTTTTGATTCTTTTTCCAATTTTCATGAAATTCAGGGCTATTTGTGACCATTACCTGCTTCAAAATGAGCTAGTAATAAGCAGATACAACTAGAACATTAAAAAAATCCTTAAAAATTCAATACCATTAAACTGTTTCCTTTTAAATCAAGCTGGTAAGATTATTACTATCTTTATAAATACATGTCTTTTAGAGTAATGAAGTGGATAATATTTTCTGTGTTTCCAGTATTCTGTTGTTAAAAGAGAATGCCTTTGCCCTCTGACATAGATTACAGTAGATTACAGTTGGTTGACATAGGTTACACTAGGTCATAGGAAGAAGCTTCATAAGTAAACAACATTTTCAGTGCTCAAAATTTCCACATATTCATGCTGTTTCCAGGAGAAATCCGTACCCTCAATGTGTAACATGTATTTTAGAAATAAAATAATTCAAGTGTTTCATATAGCTAGTGTTTTTCTTACTAACTCCCCATCACTAACTCTATGTGAATATGTATTTCGTAGGAAATTGCCCGGCATTTACGCCCTGGAACCCTGAGAGCAATCTTCGGTAAAACTAAGATCCAGAATGCTGTGCACTGCACAGATCTACCAGAGGACGGCCTCTTAGAGGTAAGATGAAGAAGGATAAACATCTTATTTATAGCAAGCTCGTAAATAATCTCAGCAGTTCTGGTATGTAAGAAACCGCTTTATTTTCTTGGATTACACTGTGACTCGGCCATCTGATAACTTCACATGCCAATTTTAAAAGACCAGATTGCAGCCAGGCACAGTGTAATGCTTCTTTAGACTCAGCTGTTAGAGAGGCTAAGGTGGGAGCTTGCATGAGCCCAGGCATTCAAGACCAGACTTGGCAACAGAATAAGACCCCATCTTTAAAAAAAAAAAAATTGTAGTATGCTGTGTATAACTAGGTGGTCTTCAGAAAATGAGATACCATCCTCTCATTGACATACACCGGTTTAAAAATAGTAGAAACTACAGCATTAATTAAATCATGTGAAACATGTTTTTAATTCAAATGACATAAAGTGTGTTATATAGGTGTGCCAAATCCCATGATTAACACAACCATTAGGTACTTCAAACATATGCTAATGAAAATTTCAAAAATTAAATAAAGTGCCAATATGTTGCTAATCATAACAATATCCCATGAAATTAAGTAGCCCCATATACAATGCAGTAGCACTAAAGGTAATAACTACCAAAAATAGGTACTTTTTATGTACCAAGCTTTACCGTGATAAATGCTGTGTATAAATTATTTCTTTTGATTGCCATGGTACCCTAATAGGTTGTAGTATTATGTCTGATTTTTTAGAAAAAAAAATTAAGACTTAGAAAAGTTACTAATTTTTCTAATCAGATAACAATCATTTAGTGGCCTGTCATCTATTTAATTACCATAAAATAAGAAGAAATAAAAGAATTCTTAAAAAAATGAAAATCAATCTGATTTGGAGTTGAGAAAGTCACTTGTGGGCCAAAAGCAAAAAAAAAAAAAAAAAAAAAAAACCCACAGAAACCTTAAATAAAAGATTCATATTTTTCACTTCTTATAGTTTAAAAAATTTTTTGTTAAAAGAAACTAAATTAAATTAAAATATAAGTGATAAATTCAAGTATTCAAGTGATTATAGTATGAATAATCAAAACTATTTGATATTCTTTGTTCATATTTACTTTAGTGGTTATATGTTTTAGATGATTAAATCTATTAGGCTCTTTAAAACTTATTTTATCTTTGAAGTCATATATAGAAAAGTCTTCATCATATATTTTATCTTTGTTTTCTTACACCAAAATGTTCACAGTGCCTGGAATTTATTTGGCATTTAGTATAAGGTAGTTACCTAGCCAAATCTCACAATACTGTACTATGCATTTTCCATACTCCTTTATTGTTTACTGAATACTTAACACTTATACACCTGTTTCTGTCTCTGGACTTTCAATTTTATCCCCAGAAAATTATACCAGAAAACTACTACTGTTATTATTGTAGTTAATACTTCACAAAAGTTTTCTTTGTTTATTTTCTAAAATTTACTCCTCCAAATGAACTTATACATGTTTTACTAAGTTCTTTATTTTCCCTCCACCAGATGCAAATAGGACCTTGACTGACATTGCAGTTTGTTTATAAGTTAATGTGGGATGATATATGTATAACACTAAGTCCTTGTAACTCTACACATGTATGCATCTCCTTTCATACATGCAGCAGAGTTACACTCTTTATATACATCTTAGATGTAAACTACTAAGTATGAATTTAATCAGCTTTTACTTCGGTTGCTACAGAGAGTGAATTAGCACCATCAACATTTTTTTTGCTATAATCCAATATGTTAATGTGCTGAAATTTTATCTAAATAGTACATCACTGGGGCCAGGGATTTAGCTCAGCGACATAAGTGCCTGCCTGGCAAGTGTGAGGTCGTGAGTTCCATCCCTGGTACCTAAATAAATAAATAAATAAATAAATCATATGAAATTTAGATGTACTTATAAAATGTAAGAATATAGCAAACTTTTTCTTTTAAATGCCAAAAAGATTAAATGCTTATTTTAAATTCACCTATTTTATAAACATTCCTTTCACTCTGTTAGTTGGAACCAATACATGTGGGTTGAATAGAGAATGTCACTGAGTGAAGCTAAAATATTATTAACCATGAAATTGATGCACATTAAAAATACTATCCAAAGTATGTCCATGAGTTTACTTATACAATTTGAAATAGATTATTAGTGCCTATGTTTATAGAGACATTTTCTAAATTATTAAAATCTTTCTAACATGACTACACTGTTGATTTTATTACAAATTAATGATTTTGGAGATTAGAGAGGTAATCAAAAAACAAAAGTTGGAGCTCCAACAAGCCCTTGTATATGACTGACTCACGCTCGATGTAACTTTGAATAAGTCACTTTTTCTTCCCATGCCTCATTTCCCTTGGCAATAAAATGGAATAGAGAATTTAGTAAGAGATTAACTACACATTTGCAAACCATGCACTTGCCTTTAAGTGGGAAATGTTATGAAAACACTGGCCGAAATAATTTTCTCATAGGTCTTTTTTTTTTTTTTTAATTGGTACCAGGGATCGAACTCACAACTGGGTGCTTGCAAGGCAGGCGTTTATGCCGCTGAGCTAAATCCCCAGCCCCACTCTCTCATAGGTTTTTGAAGTGGGATTCAGAGTGACACAGTGTAAGTTCTCTGATCAGGGAAGCACTTGTCCTTAAAACCTGCTGTTTGTTAGGGAACATCCTTTAGATGTAGAGGTTTATTTATTTATTGCCAGTACCCTTCTGAAAGGCAGCTGCAGTCAGACAAGATGCTAGGACAAGAGGCACACGTGGTTACAGGCAAACTGAATTGTCATCTTATTCATGTGGCAGGCATCAAAGTAGAGAACATATTACTTGTCCTTCATCTTGCCCTAATGTGATGCTTACTGAGCTGTGTTTTTTGGCATTATGTGAATAGGACTCTGAAAGCATGATTTCAATTTAGATCTTTTCATCATTTATTACATCACCCGTATATTTTTACAGCATACTGTTATAAAGCATGTTTTATTTGCAGGCATTGTGATAGAATTGCAGACTCAAACAAAACAACCTCTGTTCTCAGAGAGCTCACAGCAATTTGAAAGGTCAAAGATCTTAGCGTGAATATAAAAGTCTCTGATTTCCATGCATGCTGTAGTGGTGCCAAAATCACTTTCATGATTATAAGCATAAATAAAAGCATGGTATTTATGAGGCATCCTACAGTGTTACTTCACTGGTAATGTTCTCTGACGTTCTGTTGCTTGTAACAGTAAGGATCTTGAATTTATATAGTAAAGCACTGATGCAAAGCTGTTCAGCTGAAGTAGTAATCAAGTAAATCCTACTTGTGTACTAATGGCAAAGGATTTTTAACTTGCCCGTAAGGCTGCAGCAAAGCGATATCCTGATTTTGCTGGTGACAGCTATGGGGCAGCTTGCATTGAAGGCCTAAGGAATTTCCTTACAATTTGTCTCAGAAGTCTACTTTTAGCATCTAACCAAAGAGGCAGGATCGCAGCAGGGCCACAAAATGGAGAGTCATTTGTACACATGTTAATGGAAGGAGAATTTGTGGTTATTAAAATGGGAAAACATGTGCATGTGTAAAGATAGATTCCATGACCCAGCCTCTTAAGAAACCATCCAGCACCCTCCGTCTGCATCTTAATCTGTGTGTGGATTTCCACTGCACTTGGCTTCCCACTGGTATAATAGCATAGTCAGGAGTCAAGATAGCTGCATATTTCTGCTTATATCACTGTTGTTAGATTTCTTGTTTTCATAAAATGAAAGTAACTAAGAATACCTGCCCCATTAGGCAGTGTTGTTCCTGGCAAATGAGAATAATTGTGTTATTATTATTACAGCACAGTGTCTGTTTGCTCATGTATATCTCCATGAAACTGTGTACTCCTTGAAAGAGATTCTTTCTTGCCTGTCATAAAAATTTGTCAAAAAATAATTATTGAAGAAAAAGAGAAGAATTTGGTTAAGTAAATTGTGATTCATGCACTTAGTCAAAAAGGTTGTAACCTTTTTTCTTTAATAATGAGGACTCTAAGAGTGGTTTCCATCCTCAGTTGCATATTAGAGCTCATAAACAGTTTTTCAATACTGATGTTGTCTTACCCCACAAGGATTCTAATGTGGGATAGGCTGGTGCTGGGGATCAAATGCTAAGCAAGCACTCTACCTTTGAGCTACAAAACTTGAGATTCTATTTTATTATTATTATTATTATTTTTTATTTTGGTGGGATTTTTTTGTTTGTTTTGTTTTGTTCTGCTCTGTTTTGTTTGAATACAGGGTCTCACTATGAAGTTCAGGCTGGCCTTGAACTCGCTGTGTAGCTCAGCTCCCTCAAACTTATGGCAACTGTTTCTGCCTCAGCCTCCCGAGGGCTGGGATTACAGGTGTGTGCCACCATGCCTGGCCACTGAAATACTAATTTGAAAAAAAAAAAAATCAAAGTTCTAGAAAAGTTGGAATTGCAATACAAAAATCTTTTTCTAACAAACATGAGTGTAAGTTGCCAACATAATGCCCTCTGTCAGTGAGGAGGGGCCTGTCAGAGCTTTCACCTGTGCCATAGGTTTGCTACCACTGTCCCATGCTTAACACCTGAGGTAGTTTTTTTGAACATAAAAATCATTTTCCTACATAACCACATTATAAGCATCCGAATTGGAAAATTAGGACTAGTGCTTTCTATCATATAATTCTGAGACTGCACTCAAGTCTCACCAGTTGTTTCACTAATAGCAAAAGAATCCAGATCAGAAGCATATACTGTGTTTAGTTTTCTTCTTAGCACTCACCTGTCTCTCTCCCTGTCTCTCTGTGTGTGCCTCTGTCTCTCCCTATCTCTCTCTCTGTATATCTGTCTGACTGTCTCCTTGTCTCTCCATGTGTCTCTGTGTTTCCCTAACTTTCTCTGTCTCTTTCTCTTTCTCTTTCTCTTTCTCTTTCTCTTTCTCTTTCTCTGTCTCTCTCTCTCTCTCTCTCTCTCTCTGTCTTTCTGTTTCTCTCCTTCTCTCCCTCTGTCCATACTGAGGATGAAACCAAGGCCTACTAGTCAGGTGCCTCAGACTTACCTGGACTTTCATGATCTTGATACATTTGAAGATAACAAGCAGAGATTCTAATTAAATTTATTCATTTATTTCTTGGCTTATCAGCAATTTCCTGGATGGGTTCCCTCTGTAGCTCTCACTAGACAGTGACAAGTACACTTTGCTGCATGGTGTTTGTAACTCACATAAGAAGTGTTTTGTTGGCTTTTTATTGTCCGTGGAGATGAATGAACGATGCTCCTGTTTCCCTACTCTGACTTGCTTATGCCTTCTCCTTACTATACCTCAGCATTGTCCTTCACCTCACCCACGTCACTGGTGATCAGTACTGTTTTCTCCTCTTCAGAGACTTCTTGGAAGAACACAGTCTACTTTTTTGCTTTTCACTTAGCCTGTATAGTCTGCTTCCAGAACCCTCTTTCTTTGATTATCTCCATCAAAAACAGCTAACCTTTTGCATGCATAGAAACTGAAGCTCTCAAAATTGCTGAATGGGTTATGGTACAAAATCCATGTATGTTTGAATTTTGAACCCTGTACACCAAAACAATAAGTAAGTCATCCTTTGCTTAAATATTTATGTTATTTAAAAATGTAAAACACTGTACTGGGGTCATAGAAGTAAGCAGGGTAGGAGTGGCTCCTGCCTTCATAGAGCCTGCTGGTTTCTGAGAGACACTATAGTGTTTGTTTTAGAGAATAATGGAAATATGGGTCTTTGTTATTCTTTTTCAAATATTCCATAACTTGTCTTTCCCAAGTACTCTGTATTTTCTATCATTTTGTGATGATAAAATAAAAACATTTAAGTATACAAAATATTCTATTTCATGCATAGTTGATCAAAACAAATAATGAATTTGGATATATAATTATGCATGCTATCTTGTTCTGGTACACTATGAAAAAAATTAGTGAATCAAGAATTAACTAAAAATAAATATAGGTGTAGGGTGACTAAGATGAGATAAGCCAGATTTATTGACTCTGATTAGCTCAGGCCTCTCCACATAGTCACATTCATAATTTACCTTTCATTTTAGTTTCTGTCTTACAGGAAGAAGAGTTGTGATTTTTACTTGTGTGTTTTCAAAGAAGGAACAACTTATGCAAAGACAAGAACAAACAGTGTTCTCTTAGAAACTTAAAAATAGCTTAGTGAGGCAGGAACTTTGATTAGGAGGTGGGAAATGACAAGAGATAAGCCAGAAAAGTCACTAGAGTCTTGTAAAGCCATAATATGACATCTGAACTTTATCCAGAGGCATTTGGGCTTCCAATAAATGTTTACACTGAGGAGTGGCACCACTGTGTCTGTGTTGCAGGCTCACTCTGGCTGGCATAAAGAACAGGCCTAAGGGGCCTCTGAGGTGAAGGAGGGGCAAGCTGGGGAGAGCAGCAGTGGCTGTTACGGTAACGCAGGAGGAAATCCCGGTAGCCTGGACACATGTAGCAGCATGTGCAGTCAGAGCAGGGCACTTCAGGAGACATGCAAGGAGGTACAGTTCACAGCCTGAATGACAAATTGGACATCAAGGATACCTAAGGGAATGACACAGAGTGTGAGGGGAGTAAAGACAGTGGTGCAGGACCACCGTCTTTAGTCTTTATCTGTGATACCAGAATCTGAAAGCCTCTGGACAGGTTTTTCCATATGTTTGGGTGCAAAGCTTAACCTAATATTATGTCAGGCTTTGTATCATTTTTGTTGAGCCCACTTAGTGTTTTTACACTGATAGGATAATATTAATATATTAGATTATGGGCGACTTCCCTGACTTCTTTGATTATTCTAAATTTCCAAACATTCTGGCACTAAGAGTTCTGAGTAAGGAGTTGTGAAAAAGTTTGAAACCTGCACAGAAAAAGAGCTGATTAAGAATATAGATTTATGGGTGGTGTTTAGGATTTCACTGATTTGGGAAATTGCATGTATCATACAATTGAATTGGCATAGGGATGAGGTTTTTACAGGGGAGTGGAATGAGGAAAGATAATTGAGCATGTTAGCAAGTGTGTTGGAAGTTAGAAATAAGGAAATATGTGAGGCAGGAGGCATTAGAAAAAAGGAGACTGTAGAAAGGCCAAGAGACTGAAAGATTTTCTGAGGTACAGACTGGCGTCTTTGGAATACCAGAGGGAGGGACCTGTGGTTAGAGATGTCACAATTTAGAAGTGCAGAGGTGGAGCTTTGCATGATGATAGTAAGCTTTGGGATTTGGTGGTGGAACAGCTAGCAGTATAGAGCACAGGTCAGTATCGTCTCTAGAAATATGTAAGTAAAGAACAGAAACTGAGAGAGATTCTAGTGTTGGTGGCACTTCAGTCACCCAAGATTGTGGCTAGGAGGTCAGATCCCCATCTGGAAAATGATGATCTAAGCTGTGATGTCCTCAACAAAAGGAGAAAGTGGGTCTGAGGTGTAATAGCAGTAAGAAGAGTGGATGGAGTCAGAAGGCACAGGCCTCAAAGAGTCAGGGGATATGTGTCAATATGGATAACTATTTGGAAGAAAACAAGAGTCAATATGATAGAGAGTGAATATCTCCGATTGTCTAGCTTGAAATTTATGTACTCTTACATTGCTTTCTTGTGATCCGCTTTGTTGTTTTGTTGTGTTTAATTTTATCCTTTTGATATAATTGCATGTATGTTTGAGTGTGTAAGATGGATGACCATATTGCTGTTTTTGTCAGATCGTGAAGCAGAACTGTTAACAGTCTCACTGTTTGAATGTCTACTTTACATGTTTTAATTTTGTAATTTGAGCAACTGTTTCCAAGATGTCAGTATGTAATTTGTCAAGTAATGATTTATTAGTGGTTTTTTTTTTTTTTTTTTTTTTTTTTTTTTTTTTTTTTTTTTTTTTTTTTTTTTTTTTTTTTTTGGTTCTTTTCTTTTTTTCCTTGGAATTCTGTATTGTTGCTACCATTTATTCTGTTTTGTTTTGTTTGGTTTTTTTTCTCTCTTTAACTAAAATTTTAAAAAAAGAGTCAGGGGCTCACACATGGTGACTGGAGGTATTAAATTAGCAGTGGGGTCGAAGATAGGACTACTTTTATCTACCTAGTCAAAGATACTTTAGCTGAGAACTCCAAGGAATCGGTACCTTAAGGAATGTCCGCACTTCAGCTAAGGCTAGAATGCTGACTGCAGAGGTTCAAAATTCAGGGAGTTTAGGTTGGTACTGAGGCTCAGAGGAGGCCAGAGGAACAGTTAGAGATTGAGGAAAAGAAGAGGAAACCTGGAACCATGTGACAGTAGCAGGAGGAGAGTATGTAGATGACCGAAGTGGCTTCCATCTTGCTGGGTAGGAGTGTTACAAATTAGTAATTAATTTTGGTGACTAGCAGTAGAGGCTCTCAAAATAGTATCTTTAAAAGAAAGGAGTTTTATTTTTCTGCCCCACTCTTTGAGATGTGTAGGTATCCAGGGCTGCCTCAGCAGCCTCAGGCTCCTCCTCCGTATTGCACTCAGCTGTCTTTAGTGTGTGCTTTTTGCCTTGTCACAGAATGGAGTCCTCAGAACCCCAGAGAGCACTTCTGTGTGGTAAGAAGAGCAGGAGCAGAGGGTGAGGAATGCCAGCTGAGTCAACACCCTTTCCCCTTTGAGCCTTCTGGGAAGCCAGCACCCCGCCCAGCAGCTTCTGCTGCTCTCTCTTTGCTAGGATTTCATCTTACAGCCACTCCCTTTTTAGAGAGAAGGGGTAAATGTACTTGTGTTAGTTGGGAACATTGTTGCTTTAGCAAAAGTCAAGATTCTGTTGGAAGGAAGAAAGGGAGAATGAATGTTATATAGGGAAAAGCAGTATCTTCTATGAATGGTCAACACGTTGTATCTTGCTAGTGAACGGGTTCAATACAGTGGAACCCACAGATCACCAGCACAGTGGCTCGCTAGTGTCCTTCCTTCCTCAGGAGCATCTGAATGACCTGAGATTTGGGGGAAACAAAATTCTTGGGCCCCACCTAGGCCTGCTGACTCAGAAACCTTGAGACTGGGTATGGAAATCTGCTTCAGCTGAACTTCTAGGTGGTTCTTAAGACTGTAAGACTTGAGAACTGCTGCCCAGGGCAATGGTTCCAGTCAGTGGATACAGAAAAACCACTTAGAGAGACAGAGAGAGAGAGAGACGAGGGAGGGGAGGGGAGAATGTAAAACAGACACATAAAAATTGCACAAAGGTATGGGATACCATGTGATGATTTAATCCATGCATGACCTCTCATGTGTGCTCATGAGGAGAATCTAAAAAAGTTCATCTCATAGAACTTGGAAGAATAGCAGTTACAATGGGCATGGGGAAGGGCTGGAGAAGGGCCCGGGGCTCTCTCATGGAAGAGACTGGTTGAGTAGGGTTAGGGTCTGTTTCTATAACTGTATGTATTTCAATTATAATGATGCAGGTGACTCAGATGTAGCTAACAGTCAAACCAGCATTTAAAGCTGCTTTCCTAGGGGCAAGGGTATCCCAGACTTGAGATAAGCCATCACTGCTAGACCTGTGAGCAAGCCAGTAAGGACCCGTTCTGCTTTCTGAACCACCGTGAGTCAGAAGCAATAGCAGCCTCTCTGGATGGATTCTGCTGTGACTGGGGTCTTTTCCATTTCAAAGCAAGTCCCAGTGTCTGAGCAGAGAGTATATGGCTTCTCTGGACAGAGCCAGCCGTGGCTTGATTACCTGGTTTTCTTTTCTTTTTTTAATTTTATTTAAAGAGAAAAAACAAAAAAGAAAACAACCAAACAAAACAGAAAAAGGGTAGCAACAATATGAATTCCAAAGGCAAAAAAAGAACCACAATAACAACAACAAAACAAAAACAAAAACAAAAACACTAAGAATCGCCACTTGATAGGTTACATACTGTCATCATTGGAAATAGTTGTTCAAGTTACAAAATTAAAGCACACAAAGTAGACATTCAAACAGTGAGACTATTAACAGTTGTGCTCAACAATCTAACAAAAACAGTAATGTGGTCATCTATCTTACACACTTAAACATACATTCAGTTACATCGTTCAGAGCACTTTCTTCCACTGCCTGAAGGAGAGAGACTCTGGCGTGTTGGGACCTGCACCATGCAGTTGACTGGGGGTGCTGGGAGAATAAGGAACTCCTCCCCTCTCTGGGGGGCGGCTGTAATCCTGCCGGTGGGCAGGCTGAGAATCAGACATCTCATGTCGTCCTGTCCCATGCCCCCCCCTTAGCAAGTGGGAACCAGTTAACTACACATCTTGTGAAAAAATTGGCTATGGTATTTAGTATGAGCTCCCCATATGCAAAGATATGGACAACCATTTGCAAGAAAACAAGAGACAATATGACAGATAGTGAAGATCCCTGGTTGTATAGCTTTGAAATTTATGTTTCTTAAGTCCCGTTCTGTTCTGTTTTGTTGTGTTTAATTTTACCCCCCCTTATAATAAAATTTAAAAATATATATATATATATATATATATAACCTGGTTTTCTTAGGGCTTCAGTGGGCCTTCAGGGAGTGGATAGAGGCCTGGGCTCACACTCCCTTGGTGCTGAGGGTGGCAAGGACAGAGGCATGATTATTTCACAGCTCAAATAGTTTTCTTCAGACTGTTTAAGTCTGCACATTTAGCTTAGGTATAAGCACACAGCTTACAAGAGAGCTAGAGCCAAGCCTTTGTCCTTTCACTGACAAATGCCTCAAGGAACAGAGCAGGAATTGAACCCAGGTCCTTGAACATGCTTGACAAGTACTCTACCACTGAACTACATCTTCAGCCCTTTTATTTTATTTTTGAGCCAAAGTCTGGCTGAATTGCACAGATTGGACTCAGAATTTCAACTTTCCTGCCTCAACCTTCCAAAGGAGCTGGAATTACAGTCTTGTGCCACCATGCCTGGCTATCGCAGACTTTTGTATCTTCAGTCCTGACTTAGCATAGCACTAGCTTTTAGACAGTGTCTGTTGAGTGAACACAAGAGGGAATGTTTCATGAGTGAGAACAGTACACCTCTTCCTTATGTGGCTGAAATGTCACAGGGCCCCCATGAGGGTGATTCTCACTTTGATCGTTGCTAACTGGAGTTCTAGATGCCTCACTTATTTGTATGTTAAATTCTTTTTCTCTGCCAGGAAAGTTTTTGTCATGACGTCTGTGAATATGTTTTTAATGTCATTCATGGTATCTCTTAGTTGTTCTTTGACTCCAATTAATCTTGTTATTCTTCTTTGTCTCATCTAGCAGCTGCTGGATTGATTTCTCATGGTCCCTTGCTAGTTTTGAGAAATCTTTCTTTTCTTGGTCGCTAACTGCAAGCCTATCTTTAGTATCTGAGATCCTATCCTCACACTGGCCTAATCTGCTTTAGATACTTTCAGTGGAGTTTTTATTCTCCTGGATATCTGCTTGATTCTACTTTATGTATTTCATTTCTTTCCTAAGCAGTATTTCCATAATTTGCTTACGCTCGTCTATATTTTTTTTTTTTTTTTGGTCCATGTCTGCTCTACATTGCTAAGCATGGTGCATGGTGTATATTTTGGTAACCTCTGTAGTTATTTGAGAGTTTATTTCTGATTTCATTTTTTCCGGAGCCTCATTCGACTGCTTTGTTGTTTCCGCTTCAGGAAGACCTGGTGTGGGGCTTTCAGACTGTCCCACCTCCTTGCCCCCTGGATTTATCTTTGGTGAACTGGATGTCCGGGATGGCATCTTGTTTAAGTGTTTTCTCATTTCTTTTCTTTTTTTAGTTTAATTCCTGGGGTGATGCTTGTTAAGTTGTCTATGTGGGTTACTTTATTGGTGGTATTTAGGACCCTTAGGTGATGATTATTTCTCTGAGGTATCTCCTAGATGTAGCTGACTTTGGGTTTTGAGTCTGTTGAAAGATTTTACCTCTTCAGTTTGTTGGAGATGAGAAGTTATTGCTTATTTGGGCTAATCCCTGGTTCTTTGGCACTGTGCCACAGTATTTTCTGTGAGCCTTATTTAATCTCAGTCATGGATTATCAGGGCCAACAGCTGTTTAGAACAATTGTGTCAATTTTGGCTGTAGTGGTACTACTAGCATCAAACACAGCCTGTGAAACAACAAACTGAGCTACCCTTGATTTGCAACTTTTAACCATATGAACTAGATTTGTGATCATATAACAAAATGTAAAGCAAACCAGATAATTATATGCAATATATAAGCCCATAATGTGTCAGTTTTGCCCTTGGAGTTGAAATTTAAAATGGATTAAGGAGAAAATAGAGAAGTGGAAGAAGAGAAAGAGATTACAAGTAAGGTTGGAGGACAAAGGTGGATCCCACCAACTTGGGGAAAGTGGTGCAGAAGAATGAAGGAAAAGAGAAGTGGAAGAGATAAAAGGAAGAACAGAACAGAACCACACCCTTGAAAAGGTTAGGAACCACTCTCACACTCATACAAAAAGTGAAGGAGAAAGAGGAAAAAAACCACAATAAAACAAAACAAAACAAAGAAAAAGAAAAATAAATAGTCCACTTACAGGATCTCTCTGGGTTCGCTAGTAGACAGCCTGTGGAGACAGAGTCCCCAGTCATGCCACTATCCCAGCAAGCCAGAAGTTGCTTTATGGTAGAGTAGGGGTGCTCCTCGCTTTTCAGTGGCTGCATCTCATTATTCCCTCTACCTACCAAGTGCTAGTATGGTCCATGGCTGCCACATCTCCTTTCACTGCTGATTGTACTCAGGTGAAACCTGAAACACGTGCATGTGGAAAGCTGATGGTTCACATAAGTTGCTTTTCTTCCCGTACAATCCTCTTATTTCAAAAAGTCTCTACATTAACTTTAAAAACATCCTAAAAGTAGAAGAGGCATGAGGCTATCAAATTGTGGTTCATTATGATTCTACTAGCGTTTCATCAGTTTTGGTTACTTTCTCAGGCAAAGGGAATCTTGGACCATGGAGCAGTCTCCTATATCTGTCATAAACAAAGCTTGTGTTCTTTGCTAGGTTTCTTCTATTTCTTTTACTCTAGGTAGTTCTCACACTACCTCAGTAATAAATGTATCTCTGTTTCCCTCATTTATCATAGGTAGATTTTTTTTTCATGCGAGACAATAATGTAACTCCAGTAATAAAATCCCAGAATAACTTGTTCTAGATAGTTGTAATACCTGTTTTCTTTGGGAAGTTTTTTATAAACATGAATACTATAACATTCCAGCAGTCAATATAGTCCATAAAGGGGATTATGTAAGTACACAGCCCTTTTGAGTTTTTAAACAGAGTCAGATCTAACTTCCTTCAGATCAGCTGTCTTCTCATTCTGGAAAGTAACAAACCTAATGGGTTTAAGGACTATATTTAATATGATTTATCCCACTTCACATAGGCACTTATAAAATTGCTTGCTGTAGACACTAGGAATAAATTTAGGTTAATTTCCTTTTGGAAAGATTGGCTAATTAATAACTGTATAAAATCCTCCTGCTTCAGCCATATAAAATATAGATTTATGGGACTAAAATGAGTATAGATTCATGTGACTAAAAATGACTTTACAAGAACAGTCAAGAACATTGTAGGAACAATGTTCCTGTAGGAACATTGTCTCTGCACTTTCTCAGCTTTTCTACAGTATTTGCTTCTTAAACTCCACCGGTGGCAGAATCTGCAGGATGGCTTTCTAGAAACATTTTCTGATTCAGTAGAGCTGAGGTAAAGCAGAGGATTTGCATTTCTAACAAGCTTGTATTTAGCGCTGTTGTATAGGATAGTCTCACACACTTTGAAACCCCTGCCTTAAACCAAAAGACACTTCAGATTTTCATGGTATTAAGTCAAGTTGCTCACTTGATTGGTGGCTCTCAGATTTGGAATTTCTTAGACCTGGAAAATTTCCAGAAGCAAACCAGGCAGTAAACAACAGTAATAGAACCCACGTTGGGGATAGATACAATAATGACCACCTTTTTAAAATCTTCCAAATGAAGACATTAGAAAAAACTGTTTCCTATCAGCAACATGATTTTGCTTTAAAGAATACTTAATCACCAACAGCATTAAACCATAGAATATGAACTGTTCTTTAATTGAGTAGATTCAACTTTCCCTGCAACTCAGTTTATTATTGTGGCTTGAATTGTCTGCTGCAGGTACACCAAGACAGTTCCATTTTCTGTGGATAGTTCTAAAACAGAGGATCCACTAAAAGTGTTTCACTTTTCATTCTCACCATACATAGGCAGTTGCAAGCAGTGTCAGTAGGGAAATACTGTTCCTTCCTAGGGTGGACCCCTTTAGATCCACAAGTTTTCCCCGTTTTGTCAGAATATGGTGCAATTCCATCCTAGACGAACACCATCTGTGGAACTGTAGAGCCTTTGGAGTAATTTTTTTTCATATCTGATATAGAATATATCATACTGAGTGTGGTGGATACCTGTAATCTCAACACTCCAGGAGGCTGAAGCAGGAGGATCACAATTTGGAGCCCAACCTTGGCAATTTAGTGATTTAGCAAAACCCTGTCTGAAAAATAAAAAATAGAAAGGGCTGGAAAAGGGTAGTTCACCATGAAAACTCTGGGCTCAAAGGTTCAGTCCCCAATACCACAGAAAGGAAAAAAGGAAAGAACGAAAGAAGGAAGGAAGGAAGGAAGGAAGGAAGGAAGGAAGGAAGGAAGGAAGGAAGTTCATTAGTTATAGTTTACAGACCACTTTGACCTGTGAAAAATGATATATGCTGGTTTGTTGGTTGGTTTGTTTGGGTTTTTTTAAAGATGGGGTCTTGCTTTATAGCTGAGGCTGGCCTTCCACTCACTATAGGACCTAGGCTGACCTCAAACTCTCTTAGATTCTCCTGACTCATGCTCTGGAGTGCAGGGATTACATATATGAACCATCATGACTCTTTCGTTCTTTTAATTTTTATTTTGAGACAGAGTCTCCCTATGCTACAGAGTTGCCCAGGATTGATGGGAACTTGCCAGTCTTCCTGCCCCAGCCTCCTAGAATGCTGTAATAATCATTCTGGGAGCGGTTATTGATTCTATCTATGTTAAAGAAGATGGTACAAAAAAAGAAAAAAAGAAGACTGTACTTATTAAAATATGCTATATAAGAACAAAATCCTTTCTGATACCGGGCATGGTTGCACACTCCAGTAATCCCAGCACTTGGAAGGCTGAGGCAGAAGAATCACTTGTAAGTTCAAGACCAGCTTGGGCTACAAAGTGAGCCCAAGGCCAGACTGAACTGTGTAGCAAAAAATAAAAATCGTTTCTGAGTGTGTAGAGAGGTAGTCTTCTTTAATGTATGCTATCATAGGTATGAATATATTTGAACTCTGGTTTCTGGCTGGTTGACAAGCAAAGGAACGGTGTTCTAATTTTCTACTTCAAAGGAAAAAGCCAGAGACTTTTTTCTGTAAGAATGACTCCTTCAACATAAAAGAAAGAATTAAAAATTAATTTTTATCTTCTTAATCCATGATAAACCTTTTAGTTAATTGCAATGCATGTGTGTTTTATTCATATTGCATACATTTATTAATAGCAAAGCGCAATTATCTCACTGGGTGCCATTTGGAGGGTACAAGTATTGTGTAGTCTCAACCTTTAAAGAATTGAGAGTTTTGTGAGAAAATAAGATAAATGTATATTCAGAGTTGAATTGTAATGTAAAATTAAATACCAGTATATGAGAATGTCACCAGGCATTGAGTATACCAATAAAGTACCAGAAACAGAAGTTAAGTATAAAAGTTGAATGAGGAAAGTAAATTTTTATACATAGAGAAAAAGAGAATATGACAAGCTACTACTGGGAAACATTAAGTTGCTCAAGTCTGGTTAAAGTGAGTTTCCTTTAATAGAGTATGGGAGATAAATACAGAAATATAAATTATATTGTGCAGATTTAGGTTTCTTTCTGATGACATAAAATAACAGATAATCATGATAAAAATGATAACTTCAATTTACTGAGCAATATATACCAGGAGCTATGGTAAATGATTTGCTTTTTATTTATTTAAGAGAAAAAAGATGCAGAAAAGAAAAACAAAAGGAAAAGAGACAAACAAACAGCAGTAAACCAAGAACCATAACAGTAGAGGTTTTCAAAACAAGATGACAGGAATTTGGCAATGGTTGTAATATTGCATATTGTTACCTTCAAAAGGGTTGCTTAGATTACCAGATATAGACATGCAAAATTGATCTAATCATATGAGTATCAACTATTATTTTCCAAGAACTAATAGAATTAGTAGTATAATCATCTTAGCTATCTTATGTGTGTGTATATATATATATATATATACACACACACACACACACAAATTTATCTTTTTCCTTTTTCCTTTCTTCTTTCCTCCTTCCCAGCTACTTTTCCTCTTTGAACAGTTTCTTATCCTTACACAATATTCATTGTAGATTTTGGATCATATTTGCTCTTCAGTTTCTTACACTATGGGGGCAATATGGTACTTACACATGTGAGTTTGATTTATTTCACTTATGCGTATTTCACTTATGAATATGGTCTCAAGTCATGTCCATAAAAGCCTCGATGCAGTCTTTCTTTATATCTGAGTAGTACTCCATTGTATGAAAATGCCACAAAGTTTTTATTCATTCCTCAGTTGATGGGCACTCGGATTGTTTCCGAGATTTGGTGATTACAAATTGTGCTGGTACAAACATGGGTGCACATATATCACTCTGGTATGTTTTCATTTCTTCTGTGAAGGTACTCGGAAGGGCAATAGCGGGGTTGAATGGGACCTCTAACCTTAGCTTTTTAAGGAATCTCCACACTGATTTCCACAGTGGTTGCACCAGTCTATACTCCCACCAACAGTGGTGAAGAGTTCCTTTTCCCCCACAGCCCCTCCAGCATTTGTTATTGCTTGATTTCTTGGTCCTGGCCATTCTTTCTGGAGTGAGATGGTATCTCAGTGTTGTTTGCATTTATCTAATGACTAGTGATATTAAAGATTTCTTTGTATATTTTTTACCATTTGTATTCCTTCATCTGAGAAGTATGTATTCATCTCAGATGCCCATTTTTTGATTGGGTCTTTGAATTTTAGAGGCCTGATTTTTTTTTTAATTATTTATATGTTCTAGATGGAAGTCCTTTGTCTGAGGGACAGTTGGCTAAGATTTTTTCCCAGTTCATGAGTTTGCTTTTTACTCTACTGGAGATTTCTTTTGACATGCAGAAAGTTTTAATAAGACAAGATTCCAGTTTTTGATTCTGGCAAATATTTCCCTTGCAATTTGATTTTTGTTCATGAACTCTCTGCTAACCCTATGTCATCAAGATTTCTACCTTGTTTGTCTTCTAAATCAGCATATTTAGTGTTTCTGTTTTAATATTTAGATTTTTGATCCATTTTGATTTTAGTTTAGTGCATGGTGAAAGGCATGGGTATAGCTTTAGTTTTTGGCATATGGAAAGCCAGTTTTTCCAGCACCACTTATTAGAGGCTATCTTTCTTCCAATGAACATGTTTGACCCCTTTGTTGATGATGAGGTGGCTGAGTCTTTTGTAGTTGTAGATCTATTCCATTGATCTTTAGGTCTGTTTTTATTGTGTACCATACTGATTTTATCACTGTAGCTTTGTAGTATAATTTCAAGTCGGGGATTTTGATGCCTCCTGCCTTGCCTTTGTTGCCAAAAATTGCCTTTGCTTTCTAGTCCTGGTTCCAGATTAATTTTAGAGATGATTTCTCTACATCTGTGAGGTATGCTGATGGTATTTTGATTCAAATGCATTAAAGCTGTATAACAGTTTTGGGAGAATGGTCATTTTCACAATGTTTGTTCTTCCTATCCAGGAGCAAGGAATGTGTTTCCATTTTCTGAGATTCTCTTCAATTTCTCTTTTCAGGGTATTATAATTTTCACTGAATAGATCTTTTACATCTTTTTTTAGATTGATTGCTCAGTAGCTCATTTTTTTGGATGCTATTGTGAAGGATGTGGTTTCCTTTATTTCTCTCTCACTGAGTTTGTTGTTTGTATACAGGAATGCTTGTGAGTTTTGAATGTTGACTTTGTATCCAACTACATTATTACATTTGGTTATTACATTTAGAAGTCTTTGAATGGAGTTTTGGGGGGTGTTCTATGTAGAGTATCATATTCTCTACAAATAATGATAATTTAACTTGTTCCTTTCCTATCCTTATTCTTTTTATTTCTCTCTCTTGTTTAATTGCCCTGGTTAATGTTTCCAGAACTATATTGAATAAGAATGGTGATAATGGACATCCTCGTCTTGTTCCTGATTTTAGATTGGAAGTTTTCAGTTTTTGTCCATTTAGTAAGATGTTGGCTAATGGTTTATCATATATGGTTTTTATCAGATTGAGGTAAAGACCATCTATTCTGATTTTCTGTAGAATTTTTATCATGAATGAATGTTGGATTTTGTCAAAAGATTTTTCTGCATCTATTGAGATGATTGTGTGATTCTTATGTTTAGCTCTGTTGATTTGGTGTATTATGTTTAATGATTTGCATACATTGAACCACCCCTGCATTCCTGGGATGAATCCTAGTTGGTCATGGTGTATAGTCTTCTTGATGATTTGTTGCATTCTATTTGCCAGTATTTTATCAAGGATTTTTGTATCTATGTTCATTAGGGAGATTGGCCTATAATTCTCTTTTTTTTGGTTGGGTCTGTCTCTGGTTTTGGTATTAGGGTAATGCTTGCTTCCTGGAATGAGTTAAGGAAACTTGATTCCCTTTTAATTTCATTGAAGAGTCTGAGGAGTAGAAAGTTGTTTTCTTTCCAGCCTTGAAATACTTCACTCCAAGCTGTTCTTGGCTTGAAGGTTTGTGTTCAGAAGTATGTCATGATTGTGATAGGCCTTCCTTCACAGGTGATCTGTTCTTTTGTCTGAAAGCTTTTAGTCTTCTCTTCTTGTGCTGTTTCTGAGATCCTAATTATTATATGTATGGGTGAAGATTTATTTTGTTTATGGCTGATTGGGGTGCTATATGCCTCACTTATCTTTATATCGGATTCTTTTCCCAAGTTTAGAAAATTTTCTGTTATTATTTCTGTAAATAGTCTTATGTCATTGTGTTGACCCCTGCTTTTTTTGTCAATACCTATATTGTTTCTTGTTGCATCATCTTGCAGATATTGAATTGTTGTTTCCTGGTTCCCTGTTATTCTTAAGAGATATTTTCTTTCATGATCATAAGCTTCTATACTGTCTTCAAGATCTGAGAATGTATCTTCAGCTTCATTCAAGCAATTTTGGCAGCTTTCAGTGGAATTTCTAATTTCCTGAATATCCCTTTGAATCTGTTTCATGCATTCTAATTCTGTATTACATTGTTCATTTCAAGGTTTCCATCATTTTTCTTATGTTCCTGTTTTTTTTTTAATCTAGGTCTTCTTTAGATACACTCAACATTTCTTTCATGTTTGTCATTTCTTTTTTTTTTTAACCTGAGAGATTATTTCTGTTCTGATTTCCTTTATAACTTCATGGAATTGTTTCTTTACTTCAGTTGCTATCATTTCAGAAAGTTTAGTTGTTCGATTTCTAGTGTCTTCCATTTCAGTGTCTCCTGGGATTGTTCTTGGTAGGCTGGAGGACTGAAACTGCATCTTGCTCTTTCATTTTGTCATTTTCCTCTGTGGCCTGTGTGACTGGCTAGGCACCCTCCCAATGGATTGCACTGGAAAACTGCCTTGGGCAGAGTTTTGATCCTTCTATATCCATATGGCTAGCTAGGGTGCATCCCTGAGCTATGGCACAGAGCCTTGCGCTCTGTGACCTGTGATGCTGGCTGGGCCTTCACCCAGTGGATTGTGCTGGGATAATGGGCTGGGCCGATCTCGGATTATTCTCCATGCAGCTAGCAGGGATGCACTCCTGGAGTGTTGCACCAGGGCCTTGTCCCTGGCTGGGTGGAGTTCAGAACCTCCAGGACCCACTGGGCTGCTGTGACCCATGCAGCTCCTGGGGTCCTTCAGGTGAAGGACTGGAGAGGATGAGAAAAACAAAGGGAAGACAAAGCTAGGGTCAGGTGAAGCCCTTATCCTCGTGGTGGAGGAAAGGTACGGCTCAACCAATACAGCATATTTATTTATATACTGGGAAAGATAATGTCAATTTCAGCCCCTTTGCCTAGCAACCTGTTGCTTGTATTGTCTAGGAGCTTGGTGTTCTGGGCTGTAGCAACTTCTTCAGGTGGCTGACCCGGGAGCTCTTTGTTTTCTGGTAGGGTGGTGTCTGGGTCATGCCCTAGGTCAATTTCCAGCTTCATTGGCTCCCAACACTGGGCTGGCTGGGACACACCCCTGAACTATCCCACTGGGTCCTTGTGCTGTGCTGGGTGGAGCTCAAAATCTCCAGAACCTGTAGGCTAGGCTGGTCGCTCCCTGATGGATAGCTCTGGGGCTCTGGGCTGGGCAGGGCTTGGTACCTCTGTGACCTGTGAGGCTGGCCAGGCATTCCCCTGATGGATTGTGCTGGGATGCTGGGCTGGGCAGAGCTCAGATCCTCTGTGCAGCTAACAGAAAAACTCCCAGAGTTTGGTGCCAGGTCCCTGTGCCTTTTTGGGTGGAATTCAGAACTTCCAGGACCCACACAACTAGCTGGGGCACACCCCTGGGGTATGATTTGTATGCATTACCTAAAACTCCTACTGGATAGCTCCTGTTATCCCCATTTTAGTCATGAAGAGAGTGAAGCACCATGGGACAGATGACTTCTGGGATCACTCTACCAATAAATGGCAGAGAAATTCAAACTCAAGGCTACTAAGCCCTAAACTTGTGCTTTTTCCTAGCAAACTAAGACCCTCATAGCAATAAGTTTTAAATTTGAGGGCCAATTATTAACTTATTTATAAACTTGTTAAGAATTTCCACGATGCTTTACTGATATGCTCCATAAAAGAGGGATGAAATTGTGTAGGTGTATGTAGCACCCCAGTTGCTACTTTCACTCTAAAAAACAGGAAGCCATTCAAGATTTTTGTACAGAGCAAAGACCTGATAGAGTTCACAACCAGACCTGATAGGCCTGGTTCAGCCTGCAGAGTTTAAGGTGAATAGTTAGCATAGAAATAGTAACTTGTGCTTTTACCATCCAATAAGAGGTCCAAGGCCATTGTGGCCTAAAATGGGATCGTTACAAATCTTCCACTTCAACTCTCCATATTTCTCATAAACATGATTCTTAACCAACACTGCAGTGTTCACACACACACACGCGCGTGCGTTCCCACAATTCTTAAATAATATCCATCTCTTACCCTAACCTCTATGCTTTTTGAGAAAACTGACCTTGCATTTTTTTGTCACTGGTCTATAGTACTGTCTCTAGTAGCTGTCCCCAGTAGGTAGGCACTCAGCATACTTTTCGTAAATCCAGTAAAATTAAAAACAATGTTAACAGTAATAATAAGTTCTCACTTTGTTCCAGGCATGAGACTCAATACTTGTAGTGCAGCAGATACATCTGGAATCAAACAAGCTAGGTTTGAATTTCAGCTGCACTACTTACTAGCTATGGTTCAAATCTGGTGTCTTGTTTCCCTTATCTTTAAGGTGAGGATATAATAATAGTATTTATCTCAGAGACTAGTGGTATGATATAAGTTAACAAATACAAATCAGTAAGTATAGAAAGTATTCAATTGATTATTATTACCTTCATAATTATTATCATAATCATTACTATTTCTTAATTTGGCCATTAGGAAATAAATATATTAAGGTCAAGAGAAAAACTGTGATTCTCATGGTATTCCTGGTCTGTTAGACTTCCTCACAAACGTTATCCCAGCAAGAATAAAACTAATTTCACAACTTCATTTTGTTTTCACCAAAGCACACACAGATCTTATTTCAAGTAATAGGTCTTTAAAAAGGAATGAAAGAGGCTTTTATTCTTTTTATGTAGCTTTTAGTGTTTGCAGAACAAATAACATCTTTTTGCAAGAAATTCAGGTGCTAGCCTCAGCACCATACCAAGTTAAACTTGTTCATCTTGTGTTTTTGTTTGTTTGGTTTTTCTTTTTCAACTTCTTTCATCATATGTACTCTATTGTCTGTCTCCTGGCAGCGAGATGATTGATTCCCCTTTCCAGTTCTGATTCAAGAGGTAAAATCTAGGTCAGCTGATAGGAAAGAAGTGAGCCTTCATGTTATAACTTGACAGACAGAACTTCCCTTTAGCTGCTGTTTACTAAAAATAAAATCAAAACATTCTTCCATTTCTTTTGAGTAATCCTTATACCTCTTTTGTAGGCTTTTACTATGATGGTCTTCAATAATGCCAGTATATTGATTTAAGTTAATGTGACCAAATCTTGATACTTTCCATAGCAGAGGAAGTAAGGGGTCTGCAAAGGCTCTGGGCATTCAGCGAGGACCAGCAGCTGTTTGTCCATCTATTGCAGCCTGCTCACCATCCTACCTTGTTGATAACTCAAGTATGCGCATAGACAAGTTTGCTCTTAGATTCTTAAATTGTTTTTCTTAACTATCTTCTTACAGACCATGAAAATATTTCCTATGGGCTTGAAATAAATATTTTATCATTGGATGAAGGTGGTTAAGAATAATGAAGGGATCCAAAGTCATAAACTAGAAAGAAGTAAAAAAACTGACTCATGCCAGAACTACATAGTTTAAATTAGTAAGATTATATCATCCAGTATCATTGCCTATGATCAAAAGGCAGAAATATGTAACTAAAATGTTAACCTAGGTTAAAGATTACTTAAAAGTAACAAGCAAGCTCACAAGAGCTTCCGTGTGCGATAGCCCTGGCCCTGGAAGAACGTCCACGGCAACATGGGTGGTCTCTTGTGTGTGGGCACCTTGGAGAAAAGAGCAACTGAGCAAAGGTCTCAGGTATGGGATGTGGATAGATACGTGGCCTTGACCACTGCTAGGTAAGGAAACAGCACCCTTTCTGACTTGAGGCTTTGCATCTTGTCACCTAACTGTCTAACCACCAAGACAGCTCAGTCACTTCACTTTGTTGACTGAGAAAATGAGGAGGAAGGCAGAACCATAGGCTCGCGGTCCTTTGCGCTCTGCAGTTTGACCCTGAATTCCTGCCTTTGGTCCGCACACTGCTTCAGTCTTTTAGTGAGTAAGCATTTTCTGAGGTAATAAGTAACTCACAGGTGACTGATTTAAAGTCCTTAAAAAGGACTTAGGAGTTTCAAACATTGTCACTCTAATTAAATTCGTCCTCTTTTTCATCTTTGACTGCTTCCACTTTGGTTTCAGAGTAAAACTGTTAAACTCGTTGCTACTTTTTGTCCATTTAACAGTTGTAGATATGTCTGTTTTTACAAAAAAAAAAGACAAGAAAAGAAAAGAAAGAAAAAAACCCTGAGAGGAGAGCATAACAGAAGGAAAATGTTAGACCCAGAGTTTTCAAGAGCAAATTATGTGAAGCTTTTAAAGAAACTTGAAATGACTTTAACTCTTCAAATGGCAGTCACCTTTATTACCATGTAGATACTAACTGTGTATACAACTGTCTGTAAAATAATTGTGAAAGAAATTATAACAACAGCTGTTTCCTGCTTTCCTTTATTTTTTAATTTTAATTTTATTAGTTTATTAAATAATGACTACTTAACAAGGAAAAATATTTTTAAAAACCCAAAGTATTGAATTTTTAATATTTGAGTGTTTATTTTTTAAAAAGCATCAAAATTTGCAATGTTGGCTTTTGGTGTACAAAGTCTAAAAAATAACAACAAAAATAAATTCCTATGTGAGCCACATTGAAAATACCAATAGAACTCTACAACAAAAATAATCTTTACTGCCTTATCACACCTAAGGCAGCTTTCACACATGACAATAGCACGTTCCATGTACACATATCACTTACACTGACAGCACATGTGTTCTGCTTTCCTGGTCTTTTTGTAGGACATATTTGACTTCTCACTGGTCTTGCTGTTTTTTCAGGAAGTTCTTATTATATTATACAATGTTTACTATAACATAAAATAGGAATGTAAAATAACTGATAAAACAAAGTATTAAATTCCTAATATGTATTGTGTTTAGAATAAACATCAACATTTTCACATCAGCTGTGTACTTGCTAACAAAACCTAAAATATAACATCAGAAATAAATTCCTATATGAACTACAATGGAAATACCAATAGAACTCTACCACAAAAATAACCTTTGCTTCGACTGTCACCCCAAGGCAGTCTTCATACATGACAACTGCACATTCCATGCACAATCCCTCTTACACTGACAGATTTGTGCTTCCCTTTCCTTCCCTGTATGGCAGGCATTCTTGTCATGTCTCTTGTCTTCCTCTTTTGTCAGGAGCTTATTTCTATATAGAGGACCTTGACTTATCAGCTCAATTCATGTACAAGGGCTGGTTTTAAGTCAAGATTATTTTTCCCATAAGAATTAATGGAAATACCCGTAATGTGGTCTGAACCTCCCAAAACACTCCTTAACTAACCTTTTCATAATAAAAAGGGCTATATAATGTTCATAATTTAACAGAAATACCAATAATTTTCCTAATATATTCACCAAAGAGTTATAAAATATGCCTCATTTACCATAGACAATAATTTCATACTGTACTCACCATTTGGCTTGCAGGAAGGGAGCATTGTTATTGTTTGAAGCAGAGTCCCCTTCCATAAGAATCAGGAATCTGGCTCTGTAGTGTTGTTTCTCCCCTTGGGAGAGTCTGTAGTCCACTAGGATCTGCATCTGACTCAGTAGGTCTCACCTTTTTCAGAACTTAGATCAGAGCTGATCTAAGGTGGTCTATCTTTTATTTAACATAGTTCTTTTAAATTGTGATTTCTTCCTTTACTTTGCCTTCCTTTGTTTGCTTCTTTTCTAACTTTTGGGGGGCTATTTTGATAGTAGTAATTGTAGCGATTATAAAAAGCACTGACCAAAATCACATCCACAAACACATGCGTCTGGCTTTGCACTGATGCTTACGTACACTGACACGCACTTTTCTGGCTCCTGCTTTCCTCTAACATGAATATTAATTTACTCAGAAAGACAACAGCTAGGCAAGGTGCTTGTCTATACATAGTATGGATCTTGTAAGTATCCTACGCATAGGAGAGGCACACTTTCTTTTCTTAATTTAAGGATAGATGAAATTCATACTACTATAATTAGTAGTCTTAAATCTCGTGAGTCCTATTTACTTGAGATAGTCAGGAACTTAATATATGATTCCATCTACAGGATAGCTCTGCTATGGAATTTATGTGCACTATATATATATATATATTTTTTTTTTTTTAATCTTGCTATGTAGTTTAGGCTGGCCTTGAACTCACTATGTAGCTCATGATGGCTTCACACTAGTTGCGATCCTCCTGCCTCAGCCACCCAAGTACTGGGATTACAATGTACCCTGCTGAGCAGAATCAGGGAGTCCTCACCATGTGCCAAGCATTATTTTAATGTATACATTATATGCATTATACTGATAAACATTAATTTATGTTATTCTTAAATGAACTCAAGTAAATATGATTACTTCATTTATAGGTGAGTAAGTGAAGCACAGAAGAGTTAAGCAGCTTTCTCAAAGTCATTTAGCTAGAAGATGACAGAATATAAACCTGAATCCAAAGAGTTTGGACACAGAATTTATACTGTGTAATCTCACTGCCTTTCTCTACAACCTTGAACTTCTCCAGAATTCATGATAGAAGAGGGTGTGAGAACAGAAAAATCAAGTGTGGGGGAAGATATTACAGGATATTGAACCAAAATATTGGCTTCCCTAAAAAATCATTAGAATTATTGGATATTATATTTTATACTTATCAACTTTATTTTTATTCACAAATTTGTCCCTTCATCTTCACATGAGAAGTAAAAAGTTTGTTTTCCTTCAGAATTGCCTCAGTGATGAGACTGCTCCAGGACTGTCAGCGGCAAGGAGCCTCTGCTCTTGAAAAGGAGGCAGCAGTTTGGGGGCCCCTGGAATCACAAAGGAGTACTTTGATTTTACTGTGATTAGTGATAAAGGAGTGCAGTCAATATTTGTGAAATGACTAAGTATGTAATACTCACGTCCCCTTTTAACAGTATTGTGTCATGTAGTTACCAAACGCATGTAGATTTTCTCCTTGTTCCCAGTGTTCTTATATATACTTCCGTTAAAGATTTAGTATAT
Organism: Dolichotis patagonum; assembly: GCA_004027295.1. NCBI lineage: Eukaryota > Metazoa > Chordata > Mammalia > Rodentia > Caviidae > Dolichotis > Dolichotis patagonum. The sequence goes on from PVJX010003328.1 coordinate 45,250, forward strand.
GATTTCTGTTTTTCTCCCTTCAGAGGAAGCTGCTTAATCATGTCTCCTATTTGTAGCCCAAGGGTTTAGCACCTGCCCCTGATTTCCAGTACTCTGAATGATTACTGATGAGTTGTTATGGGGAGAAAGGAAGGAGAGAAGCGGGTAGGCATAGAGCAGATAACCCTGTGTGTCTGTTTCAGAGGGCCACTGGGTTTCTTTATCTCAAACTCTGGAAATATATTTAGAGATGCTGTTTCTTGGCTTTGATATTATTCCTCTGGTTCAGCCTCTGGGAAGAAGCCAGTGATAATCAAACAATGACACCAACCAATTGTGCTGCATAATTATGGTCTCCCCAGAGGGCTTTGCCTGTGCTCTTGGTGGTTTATCTGTAATTATTAATTTATACAGAATGCCTATGTGGACAGTTCCAAATCACTGCAGCATCCGAATTTTCATCTCATAGTATAGATACAGGCCAAGAAGTCTGGCTGATGGTTTGAAAAACCACACATTTGTTCATTTTGTGTTTGAGACAATTGTGAAGTACAGGGTTTTCCCCTTTCCCCTCAATGACATTAAAGTCATCTCTCTCCACTTTCCAATCCCTTCTTCCCCCAAGCACAGTTGTGCTGGGTACCATTTTCATTTCTAACAGTTTTTCAAATTCCATTTTCCTATAATAATTCCATATTTGTTTTTAAATGCACATTGACAGTTATGAAAGACACCCTGTTTGTGGGATTCAAGCTTTTTTTTTTTAATTTTCCCTGTCGCTTTACATACAGAACACAGTGTTTCCCACTAGCTGTGTTTCTCATGATTGCAGGGCCTGAAGTGGGAGTGCGGGCGAGGCTGCCTGTGGATTCTCAGCAGGTGCTTTAAAAAACTTCTCCTGTGGAAGCTTCTGATACTGTTTCTGGCCTGCTTCCGCCCCACCACCCAGGCTGCTCTCCCTGCCTTAAGACAACAAATGGATCCGGCAGAAAAGAGAGGAATGCCAGAGTAAGTGGAAACAAATGTGGGAATTGATTGGCTCATTGTATTCTACCAGTCACCCTGGAGAAGCCCACTATGCATTATGTTTATAGTCTACTATGCAATGAATGGTCATCTTTCTAAGAATAATACTTGGTCCAACTTGGCATCCACCTCAGAGTTCCAAAAAGCTTCATCTGTTGGGTAGATGAATCACAGCTGCAGGTTGAAAACAACAAAAAATAATTTCTTTGCTTGGAATATCAGGTATATAACTTATGTGCAAAGTTCTGTCCTTTGCTGGTTACACATTAACTTTGCACTTACTGTTCAGTCTCCATCAGAGAGCTAAGATCTGTTGTGTACTAGTCATGCGGCAAAGAGAATTGTAAAAGATACAGCGTGAGCACACAGCACAGCATAAGGTTCCTCCAATGGTAGAATTTCTGATTATTATTAACTGATGAAATTATTTTAATACAGAGAGGCCATTATTCTGTTGGTTACATGATGATTTTCTGTAATAGAAACTCATATTGACATTGATAGCTAAGGCTGAGATATTTGTTAGTAATTTTAATAGGCGTTAAATGCCTTTGTTGTATATTCTGCTATTTTAACAGTGTTTCTTGACACTTAACACTAGCAAATATTCAGTTCATTTAGTGCATTCCAGTTTGTCTTCTGGGTTGAGACATATTATCTGTATATTTTCTTAGGTCTTCTACCATTGTTAGTTTTGGTCCTTCTCGGGTGAGTGAGTGTTTGTTAAAGGCCTATGGATAATTTTCATATCAGGAGGTAATGGCAGGAGGCTGACCCTTATCCAGTATGGTGGAAACCTGCACAGGTCGCTCAGTTCCTAGCCCAAGAATCAGGTGAGGCTCCTTGAGGACTGGGGAACTGCTTTAAAAAAAAAGGGAGAGTGGTATTTCAGGAGAGGAGATGATACTTATGGTAAGAAATCATGGAGTTTGATATGGCCGAGTTAAAATGACATGTAATGGCAAATGAGCATGGAAGGGTAGTAAGGCTCAAGACCTGATGGTTTTATGCTGTATTTCATGCTATGGACTAACTCTCTGAGATTGTTTGCAAAATGTTGTGAATATGTTCATCTTCTTGGTTTATAGTATCTATTAAGTCCTAGAGTGATCCACCAGAATCTTTGTGGTGAAAAGATTTACATGAATGACCACACTGACCATTCTGAAGTAAAACATTACTATACTGATATTTAGTATCAAAAGAAATTCGATCCACAAAACTATGTCAGTTTAACAAATTGAAGTTGCCAGGAAAGCTTCAAACAAAACTATAAATTCATTCACCAAACATTACTAAATACCAGATGGTGTGGTATACTGGAATACCTATAATCTCAGCACTCAGGGAGGCTAAGCTAGGAGGGTTGCTGCCAGTCTGAGGCCAGCCTGAAATATATAGCAAGATGTTGTCTCAAAAATAAATAAATAAATAAATAAATAAATAAATAAAAGGAGCAAGAATCAGTCTGGTTAGTACCATGCAGTTAGATGAGGTGGAGTAGGGGAACATGGTCTAGATGGGGTGAGGGGTATTATTCTTGTTTTTGTTGTTGTTTATATATTAGCAGTAGGAAAGCAGACAGCACTTAATGTTCACACATAATTCACTCTAATGAGACTGATTTGATTGGATTCTCAGAGGATTAATCTACTAAGGGTACAATTAAATTTAAATCTTGTCTATGTTGTGAACCCTTTATTTATTAGATCTTCTCCCCTCAGTCAAGATAGTAATAAGCAGTAAAGCAAATTTCTGTGCATTGTTTAAGTTAATACGATCACTGACTTAATTGAAGTAAATAAATTTACTCTTTTGTAGTAGATCAAGCCTTACAGCATTCAGGTGTAAACAGCTAATGTATCTTATTAAGTGTCTAGACAGAAGCTGGTTGTGGTGGTACATACCTATAATTCTAGTGCTCGGGAGGCTGAGGCAGGAGGATTGCTGTGAGTTCAAGGCCAGCCTGGGCTACATAGTGAGACTGTCTCAAAGAAAAAAAAAGTATCTAAGCACAGCATAAGTTTTTCTAGTAAATGTTACAAGAAAATTCTTTTCTTTTTTTTTTTTTTAAGACAGAATCTTGCCTACATAGTTTAGAATGGCCTTGAACTCATTACATAGTCCAGGCTGGCCTTGAACGCATGGTGATCTTCCTGCCTCAGCTTCCTGAGTGGTGAGAATAAAGGCATACATCACCATGTGTGGCTCTGAAATTATTTTCTAAATGCTAAGGAAGCAGTCATTATATGACTATTGCCATGCTCTCACCATCACTGTTTTCAGTTTTTACCTCTTTTATTATTTTTTCATTTTCATCTTTTCTAATATGCTCTCAACACTCAGCAACCCTATTAACAAAACACTCATGTTTTTTTACACTACTGTTTTAGGATGAATAACAAAAGCACAAAATAGTAGGTCAATTTGAAAGCTCTCTGTTTTTCTGAGGCAAGGATGCCTGTCTTCCAAAGGTTTCATTTCCTCCAAAGATTGTTAGGTGAACCTTTGTTTTTGCTTAAGGAAGGAGAGATCCGATCAAAAATGATATAAGAATATACCACTATTTTGGCTACTAACCAGGCCTATTAGAAATGCAGTGGGCATTTTAATTGTCTTCTGGAGGTCAAAGGGTAATATAATGTGGCTTTCTACCTTAGGTGAGTGGCATTAGTGTTTTCTGAGACTACTTTTATTTTATTGTCTATTTTATGTTTGCTAATCAGTCAAAATATAAAGATTCATTCAGAGTCAGTATGAGAAAATAAAATTTAAATATTTAGAAACAGTACAGTGAAAACAGCTTTTGTTCATTTGTTTATTCAATGAAAATGTCTTGAATAAGTGTGTTGTTTTTTTTTCTTTACACAGCATTTTATGTCAAGAATTTGGGGTTGAGGGTAAATGGCTGAACTAATGAAGCATAATGTACTGATTAGAAATTAAATGCTAATAAAGCTATTCTTTACAACTCAGACTTAGCCCTATACCATATCTGAATAAATCCTGACATGTTGCAATACTAAAATGCCTGCTAACATTTACTGTCAAAATAATGAACAACATGTGATACATTATAGGAATTACCTATCCTGATTAATACTGTGCCATGAAATGTCACTGAACACTGATGTCGACACTCACATTCAGCTCAGGACTTTTTAATTAAACCTAATGTTAAACAAAATTTTCATTTGGAGCACCTGACTTTCAAAAGTTTCCAAACAAGAATAAACTATTTTACAGAAAAGATAATACCTTTGTCACCTGAAGGAAAAGAAGCAAAGGATATTTTTTCTATTCTAAATAGCACATAGGGATTTTCAGGAGTCCTTTAGAAATGATAGTAAGTGACATGGCCAACATCATTACACTTGTAGATTTTATGACTGATTCACAGTCTAAGGGGATGAATATATAGTAGTCTTCATATATGTGATATTTTAGTCATGCAGAAAGTGTCATGCTAGCCCTTTGGGCATTTTCCTCCAATATATTCCAGGATTACATATGGGTTACCAAATTAAAAGCATTTCTGCACACCTAATTCAGTAAATTAAGAAAAATAACAATAGCAAATACTTTGTGCTAGTAGATCATAATATTTTTGTTTTATTATGTTGAATATTAATTCCCAGAATAAACACAGTGGAATTCCACAGTATCATTGAAGGACTTAGAAACTTCTCTCCGTTACTAACTAGGCCTCATATAAGGGAAATAATAAACTAGTTAAAATTATAAAGGTGCATAGCTTAGTAACTCTTTCCCCAATAGTTAATGAATGTAATAACTGTCAAGGCTGGTATAAAATAATGCATATTTAATCTTTTTCATAGTCTCCTAAATTTTTAGTTCATATTTAGCACTAAATATTTTAAAACAGAAATGTTTTATATCATCTTAAGGACTTCAGTTTTTAAAAGAGGTTATATTTAAAATACTAAGATATTTCTGTCTTTGTCTTGTTTATTTATGGGTGTGTAGCTCACTGTAGAGCACTTGCCTATGGTGCTGAAAGCCCTGAATCTACTCCCCAGTCCCCTTCTGCACAAAAGCTCCATTCTCTTAATCTCCCATAATTTAAATTACAGTTTCAGTATGATGTCTCTTATACAGTAAAAGAGATTCTTTTATAATTCTCTAGGTCAAAGATTCAGTAAGGTCTTGCCTTAACACTCAAATTAAGGGGTCATGGAAATAAGGTCTATTTTAAAATATAATTACTGGCTTCCTGTTTAAGAAAGTAATCTCCTTTTTTGTTGACTTTTAAGATTTGGGGTACTCATTAAGTTAATCTGAGTTCCTTGCATATGTCAACAGCATTGGGGGTACACTGAAAGGATGTGAAATGGTAAGTCTTAAGTCTTTTTAAAAATGTCACCAACATAAATAATTAAATAAATTGTAGTTTTTTACCCAAAAAAAAAAAAAAAGTGAAGCATTTATCCAAAGTATTTTAGTCACTCTGACTCACTGTGGAACCAGCCTGTTTATGAATAACTGTTACCAAGATCTGATATTATTTCAGGATGAAGCTGGGAAATTATTCTGTGATTCCAAGATAAATGAATCAAAAGTTGGTAGTTAATTTTACATACAATTGACGTTTTTGTCACTAGCCCACTGCCATGTAGTTTTTGTACTTATGGTATATGTGATTCTCATATCCTCTTTACTCAGCAGAATTGGCATTCTCACATGAATTAAAAGAGCCAACTTCTGAATGGCTCTCAGTGAATGTTGACATCACAGATGTGATTTACAAGAGTGAGGGAAACTGCCTTAAAATGCTAAGTATTTCCCCTACTGAATTGAATCATAAGGTACACACTTTTCAAAAGAAACAGTCCCACAGGGCAGTCTGATCTCTGTGCCTTGGTTTGGATGTGTTACTTCTTTTGATACTACATGCTCATAGATGGACCTCTTGCCTACCAAGCTAAGACTTGGAGCTAGGCACATCCCAAAGTACTCCATAAGCCAGGCTCCCGGCATGCAGAGTCATGGTTCCCTCCCATAGTTCCTTTTCTCTCTCTCCTTCTACTAAGTGGGAAGGACAGTCTCCTTTTTTCCTCCCTCTGCTATCTGTGGGGTAGTAGCCTGACTCATTTACCTAAGTCTTTTTCAGAGTAGCTATATTCCATTTTAGGGCTACAATAACCAGTCACCACAGACAAGAGCAGAAACACTGGGAATCTAATTCCTCGCAGTTCTGGAGGATAGAAGTCCAGATCAGTGTTGGCAGGGTTGATTTCTCTCTTTTGGAAGCAGATGGCCATCTTCATGTGTCTTTCCTTGGTCTTCTTTTTGTATCTGAGTCTTTATCTCTTCTTATAATGGCACTAGTCACATTAGATTAAGCCCCTAAAGATGCTCGTTTTAACTTAATTACCTATGTAAAGACTATTCCAAATGTAATCATCCTCTAAGATATTTTATGCAATTATACTGTGAAATACTTTTAGGACTTCAGTGGGGAAGACATGATTGAACCCATATTAATATCCCACAATAGACATTGTCTTGGTTACTTTTCTCTCATTGCTGAGCAAAATAGCTGATGCCCAAAATTAAGGAGGGAAGGTTTATTTAGCTTACAGGTTTTTGGAGGTTTCAGTCCATACTCAGCTGGCTCCAAAGCAGGGTGGCATGGCTGAGGGGCAGCCATTCATGACAGCTACAAGCGGCAGGAGTGAAAGGGCAAAAGAGGGAAAAGCATGCCTCCTTACCTCCCCTATATTGTATGCAAGGTACCCAGTCCTGGGCAAGTGCAGCACTTATACCACCAGTCCCAGTACTAGACAACAAACCAATCACAAACTCTAGATTCAGTTGCCTCCATGACTACATGAGGCTTGGGGGGCCCCTTCCAAACATAAACCATAACAGACATCATGATCCTGGATCTGAGTTAGGACTCAGGTCTCCATCCTATCCCACGGAGAGGACATCCCCAAAGCCGTTAGATGATGTGACTTCTTAGGAAATGTGTTTCCATGAGTGCTGGATGATATGACTCCTAGGAGGCACCCTGAGAGACCAGCTATCACACAAAGCTTGCTCAAGAAAAGACATGGGGAGAGGTAACACTAGATACTAATTAAATATCAAGGTATTTATCAGCACAGAACTAAGTGAACATATACTTTGGAATTACTTCATACTCAAAGAGCAAAAAGACTTTTAGGATAATATTTGAATAACAACAGTGAAAAAAACTTATACAACTGCAGTAGATTTAATTTCTGTAGGAAGCAGTCTTCTAGAGACAAGAAAAACTCTTTTCCTTAGATGACTCTTTGATGAGAACTTGTTAAAGCATAAGTATCAGTTTAGAAACTTAATAAGATGCATCACTGTAATAGGATATCTTTGATGTTAGGTGAAATAAGTGAGACACACAAGCTTAGATATCACAAGGCTTCACTTATATAAATAAAGAGCAAAATAAAAATAAATAATAATAAGTAGGGAGATAGAGCTTTTTCAAATGGGAAGGTGATCAAGAGGTGGAGGGAGAAGAGCAAAAGGGCATGAGAAAAGAATTGAGATGTGTTATATATGTGTCCACGTCGAAACAAGGAATGTAGTCATTATGTACTAATAAAAACCTGAAAAAACTAAAGTAGAAACAAAAAGATATAATAAAGTATCAGTTATGCTAGTGCCAGACTCCATGCCCTTCTTTTTATTCTATAATTCATATGTCTTTGTATAATGATTAAAGATAAGATAGGTTTTTGCTCCTTATCTGGTTATGTTTTATAATAACAAATAAATACATAAACTGAACCATGTTTTAAAAAACAAAAATAGGGTTGGGGATATGGCTCAGCAGTTTAGTGCCTGATTGGCAAGTTTGAGTTCAATTCCTAGTATTCAAAACAAACAAACAAACAAACAAAACTAAATCTCTCTTTAAAAAAAAAAGAAGAAGACACTAACTCAACTAATAGCTTGGTAAATTTATATCCCATTTGGGCTCAATTAGCATTAACTCTAGCTTTTGTTAAGCACCAAGCTCTGTCAAATGATATAAATGGACATTTGAAATTATTTACCCAAGTATGATCAATAATCCTTACCCTAAAATTTGCTTTCATATTTTTAATTAGTTTTTTAGTAGTAAATATGAAGGCATCCCATATAACAAATTTGTGACAAAATGATCAATGTGTTTTTAATATTTAGTAGTCTATTAATGGGAAAAATTTATATGTTATTACCAGCTAGAGGTATATGTGCTCCTTAGACATAAATTGATTTAGGTAACGGGTTGGCACAGCCCATTAGCCCAATGTGGCCCGTTGCTTGGTTTTGTAAGTGAAGTTTTATTGGAACAAAGCAATACTCACTCATTTACATAAGGTCTGCACCTCTTTCCTAGCAACATTAGCAGATTTGTGTACTTGCAACAGAGATCGTATGGCCTACAGCATATTCGGAACCATAGCTGCGAGTTTGGTGGCCCGACTCATCCCTCTGTTTGAATAAATGGTATAACTGTGCACTCCATCCCTAAATCCAGGATGCTGCAAGTCTTCACATCTTCTGCTTGTTTCACCTTCCACATCTAATTCTGTCTCTGCTGTCTCCTCTGCACCTTTATCTGTACCTCCGAGGTCCAACCACATCACCCCTTGCCTACACCTCTGTGAGGGCCTCCAAAGTGCGTTTCCACCTTCATCCACTTACTTGTCTGCTAACATTTCTTCAGTGTCGAAAATGTGGCAGGCACTGTTTTGGGAGCCAGGAATTCAGTGCCACTTTGCAGCTCTCTTTCCCAGCTTGATCAGTGTCCTACTATTCTACCATAGCCAGGAGTGTTTTCTTAAAGCATAAACTAGATTATCATTCTTTTCCTTAACCCTTTCCATAGCTTTTTGTTTTACTTATGGTAAAATGAGACTCCTTTCAAGGTACCATCTGACGTTTACCTCTTTCCATGAGTCATATAATTCCACTGTTCTGCTTACACATTTACAATATTCCAATCATAATGGAATTTTGTTTACTTTTTGTTGTGTTTCATTTTCGGTCTTTGTTGGTAGTTTTTATTGTGGCAAAATATAACATCTACCATTTTATTGATTTTTTTAAGTGTATAGTTCAGTGAGTATGTTTACATTGTTGAGTAAGTGTCACCAGTGTCCATCTTCAGTCGTCTTCTGCCTTGATCCTGCAGGACTTACTCTCCTCTGAGGCTCCCAGTGCTTGCCACTTACCCTCTGATCTGGCTCTGCTCCTCAGGTTTCAGAACTCTGAAGACTGGTCCTCTTCTCAGAGTGGTCTTCCTTGACTTCTATTGTTTTTTCACACCGCCTGAATGTGAAAGGCTTCCAAATACTCTTCTGGGCCTTTATTGCGCTCTTTAGGTATTTTTTAAAAAACATGTTTGTTTATTTATTTTTTTTACTAGTGAAAGCATCCAAGAGAATTGGATCCTTGGATATACTGTTGTTACTAGTATTCCTAGGACTTATCACAGCACTAATGCATTAGCACACAATAAAAATGTTATGAAAGAAGAAAGGAAATAATGGTATAAATTGATACAATTCTTTATGAACATTAAAAAATATTATCCTTTTTACCTTAAATTTTCTTAATTCTAGTATCAATCTTAGTACACTAGAAATTTTTAACTCCACTGTTTTCTTTTCATCTTTAAAAAATGGAAAGTTTATAAGGAAAAAAAAGTAATATAATTGAACCATATAAAATTCTCTTGGGTCTTCTTCAGTTTATTTCTGTGATTCTGATTTTCCAAATCATTCAGTTAATTTTCAGTTGACCTAATCAGAATAGCCAGGATCTGAAAATTTCCATCATATTGACTGTTGTGTTAGGATTGATTCAGAGAGCCCTTGTGGTCAGAAAGGACATTTCATGCTTAAAAAGGGCCCTGAGGAAATGTCTCGGGCAACTTCGATATTTCCTGTCCCCCAGATAACAGCCCCAGGGTGTCCTGCTGCAGGGAGATTGTTTTTTGTCTCTGTGAGAGGAGTCACCAGTCCTTGGCATGGTACTTGCACTGGAGAAAACAGCACTGCAGTTGGCTCCAGTCAGCTCCTTTGTAACGATTGCATCTAAAAGGTTAAGGATTAAGTAAATCAACGAAGAGTGCATCCATCCCAGACTCCTCAAGAGTGGGAACAAAGTCAAGTTGGAAGTCTTAGGCTGATGAAGGAAGCTAACAGATTCTGAGACCTCACATAGGGAAGATTCTTTTGCTCGACTGTTTGATCTGATTTTGTTCTTTATGGATTATTCCGCATGTTTCAGGTGTCCCTTTGTTAGGGATGTTAAAAGTGGCAGTGTGAGCTTAACATGCAGCATGATAGCAGTGAGGAACAATATGTCTGACACTAGACTGCTGACTGAGCTACTTTAGGATGGTAGAAAGCACAATGCATGTAGAGGTAAAACTGGATTCCTGGGGCTCAGATCCTAACTCCGATTCTTGGCTACTTCTGAGGGCCTCACCTGGGTTCCCTGTAATGTCATCAGTGAGTATTGTATTAAATTAGATAATGAACACTACGCATTAAGAACAGTGGTGTTGTTGTGATTATTATTTAGAGCCCTGGCATTTGGTTACCAGGATCAGACATGCCAAAAGTAGAGTAAACTGTGTGTTTTCTTATGAAACAAGAAGTCAGGAGGTAAAAGGGCTGGTATTATTCAGTAGTTCAAGAATTCAGTCCAGAGATCTCTGCAGTCATTTTAGTTTTCACTTGTGGTTGCCTCTTGGTTCCAAAGTGGCTCCTCTGCCTGCAGTATCATGTGCTTATTCAAGGCAGAAAGAACTGAAGTGCAAAGGGCAAAAGGTTACAACCACCTGACGGTACCTTCCGGGAAGCCTTACCCAATAACATGTGCTGACTAGTAACAGAAATCACTCACAGTCTCCTCCTCACTTGGAATAGAGGCTGTATACTTTGCTGCCCCACCAGAATTAAAATTACCTTTGTAGATGCCAAAGTGGCTTATTTCACTGTTGTTCTGTTACCATTACCCTTATTATCTTGTAACACCACCACCTTTCTCTGTTACAGATCCCAAAGAGAACCCATAGAAAGAAGGAAATCTCTGTTTTCAAATACTTGAGTCTGTCAGCCTTAATCTTGAAATAACATCAGGGGAATATACCCATGCGCCCATATTTTAATTGATTGGATTCAGTTTTAGCCATTAATGCTACTATTCTGTGACAGCTTAAGAAGAATATGAGGTGGGTGTTGTGCACACACCTGTAAATCTTACCACTCAGGAGGATCACCATGAATCCAGGGCCAGCCTGAGTTACATAACGAGTTCAAGGCCAGTCTGCAATGCATAGTGAGATCCTGTCTCTAATTTTTAAAATAAGAAGAAGGAGGAAGAAGAGGAGAGGGAGGGCAGGAAACAAAAGAGAAGAGAGGAGGAAGAAGAGGGGAGGAGGGGGAAGAGGAAGAGAAAAAAGAAAAAGAAAGAACAGGAGGAAGAAATATTTTTTCTGAAGGCTGTCCTTGTTGTACTTACCTTTGCTGAAAGACATACTCATTTTTCCTTTTTTGAATCGGAATAAAGTCACTTATTTCTTATCCTTCTGAGATCCTTCCTATTTTTTTTTCTAGTACTGGACTGAACTTGGGACCTTCACACTAAGCCACATTCCCAGTCTTTTTTTATTCATTGTTTTAAGAGAGGCTTTCATTCAATTACTAATTTTAAGAGAGGATCTCATTACTAAACTGGCCCCAAACTTACATTCCTCCTGCCTCAGCTTCCCAGAGGGATTACAGGCATGCACCTCCTTGCCTGGGCCTCCTCACTTCCTTCTCCCTTACGTGTTCTCTGTACACTGGTTAGAGTCTTTGCTTGCTTTGGTTCAGAGTCATTTCTGTTCACTCAGGAATGCATATGTGCACTGGGCATGGTGGTGATGTCTACAATCCCAGCACTCGGGAAGCTGAGGCAGGAAGACTACCATGAGTTCGAGGCCAGCCTGATCCATACAATGAAACCCTGCCTCAGAAAGAAAGAAAGAAAGAAAGAAAAGAAAAGAAAAGAAAAGAAAAGAAGATGTGTATGTGACCACTGTAGCAGCATGATTGGCTGAGGACAGTCAGGAAGAGGGTCTAAGGATCCCCGTCTTGATGTGTAGCCACTTGGAGAAAGGGTGATAAAGGTGTGACAAGAAAAGGATCCATAATGTGGACATTTAGTTGCCAAAAACCTCTGGTCCGCTGGATACAGAAGTGGGTATCCTGAAGGAGTCTCGCAGGTAGGGAAGAAAGGACATTTCAAGGGCACAGTGCTTTACTTTTGGTGTCACAGAAGGAAGCCTGCCTGGGGACAAGCATGCTGGTTTCAGAGAGAAGCTAAGAGGTTTTGCTGCAGGACGGAGGCAAAGGGCAGCAGTGGAGGTTATGAGCAGGGAATAAAGAGAAACCTACACAGGAGAGGCGTGTCTCTCAGCACTGGCTGGCTGACTCTTTCCTGTACTGTCTCTTTCTGTAGCTGTCTCCCCAGGAGCTCAGGGCCCAGTAATATCCTAGTTCACCTTACCCAGGGCACTGCCGTATACTCTGTACCACATGAGCAGAAGCACAGTAGCAGTAAGGAGTGTTTCCTCGGAAGGTATGCTATTACCTTTTGCAACAATTTTATGAGAGATTACAAATGTACCTTTAACATCTCCAGCCTACCCTTTAAAGGTTATTATCGGCAATCTGATTCAAACCACCGCAACCCTTTAAATATTAGATGTAGGAATAAATTTTTCTTAAATTTTAAATTATCTGCTGTTAATTTCCAGAGTATTGGAAATTTGTTGTTTCTTTCCAGGGTTAAGTTTATCTAAACTATTTCCTTCATTATCCAGTGAACTGTGATTATGTATTCCCTTAACTCTTATCTGACTTAACTTTTTATTTATTTACTTTTCTCATCTGTCCTTATTTTTTTAAAAAGGTAGCCCATTTTCTAAATAATAATAGTTACCATTTTCTTTATTTTGATCTTAGAGCTCTTTTAACTGGAATGGGTGAAGTACAGTAACAAGAACTCTGCAGGAAATAAACGTCCTGTTGGTGTTTTGAAAGGGGTGCTGACTCTTCACCCACATTCCCCACTGTGTCTTGTGAGATGTTATCCATTTTCTTTGGTACTCATTCACGCCAAGGTCTCTAAAGAACTGCTTTTAGTAGATGAAATCATGGATTTCTTGCTTTCCTTGGGGTCACCTATGGTGGCATCAAATGGGCTTAGATCCAGCCCTAATTTCTGGGTTACCTGTTTTGACTACCAAAGACAGAGATTTGCAACACCAGTTTACATCAGAAGTTTGGAGCTGTTTGCAAATGAGGGTGTCCAGGCCCTCCTGGCACCTGTTGAACCAGATTCTCCAGGCCAGTGCCCAAGCATCTGTTTTTAGTTTTATATTTGTAAAGTTCCGTCAAGTGATTCTGACCTACCAGCAAACTGAAAATCACTAGTTTCTAGCATTGGTCATATCTACTTTGTCGTTTATTTAAAGCCATTTTTTAAAGCACAGAGTAAGTTCCTTTTCAAAAGCCTTTCTTCCACTGGAGAGTCAGCAGACCTGAGTTTCTAATATGAAGTGTCACATTCCCTGAGCTTTGTCCCCTGATTGTCTGGCACTCCCTGCTAAGGTGACCCGTGCTGTGGTCCTACTATAGTAGAGCCATTTGGAGCTGCTTGTCTCAGCAAGGGGAGCTTTAGGGAAATTTATTATGTGTACAGTGTGTTGCATTTTTGTAATTCTGTCTGTAAAGTTACTACACGTTAAACCCAATGACTTTAATATCTTTGATTGTTTGATTAGGAAACAAGCTCAAAGAGCTTGAATGATTTGTACCAGGAGATACTGGACTGGAATCAAACTTAGCCATTCTGCATCCAAATCCAATACTCTGACTAGCTTACTAATCAATGCTTTTATCATTTTATTTCAAAATCATTTCAGCTGCAAAAGAAAATTTTTTTTAACTTTCCACCAGCCTTTAACTCATAGTCCCCAGATGTAACATTTTACCATGTTACTCAGTCAGCCTTTCTACGCTTCCCTGGTACACATGAATAGTTAATTATTGCTGATTATATCAAAATTATAAGCCTCATTCCCCTTTTCCTCTCAGTACTTTAGTGTGTATTTCCTTTCCATCACAAAACAATGATTAAAAGTCAAGAAATTAACATCAATGTGGACTATTATCCATGCACAGGCATTCACATTAAAAAAAGAAAGAAAGAGAAAGAAGTTTCCGGGTCATGACATGATCAAGAATCCCATGTTGCATCAGTTCTCGTTTCTCTCCACTAACAGTGGTTCCTGAGTGCTTTGTCACTCATGACCTGATCAGTTATGTATGCCATCATCTTACTGGACATACTGTCCCCGTCACCCCACCAGTTTTGGCTCTCAGCATGATGAAGTTGCTGGTAAACATTTGGCTTCATTGATGTAGACAATGGGCCATCCCAGTGGGAGGACATTTTGGAACCAGTAATAATACTCTGCAGTAATGACTTTGTGCTGAGCACTGTTTATAATGCTTTCTGTACAATAATTCATTTACTCTCCATAACTTTGTGTAATAGATTCTTACATTATTGATTATGTAATCTGAGGGAAAAGTACAATAACTTGTTCCAGATCCTTCAGCCAGTTAATGGCAGGGCCCCGAGTCAGACTGAATTCTCTCATATGGATCCAGCCTAAGACGTTAAGCAGTTATGTGTTCTCTGGCAAGTTACCAGCTCAAAAAGTCTCTCTGTAATCCCACTATTCTGGGAGGCTGAGGCAAAAGGATAGGTTCAAGCCCAGCTTGGGCAACTTAGTGAGATCCTATCTCAAAATTTTTAATTTTTAAAAGGATTGAGAGAGTACTTCTGTGCAGATGTTCTGTGTTCAGTTGCCAGTATCACAGAAACAAAAATGAGAAACAAAAACAGCTTCAGTCTCATCAACTGAAAAGCAGTAATGCTCGGTAAAGTTGCAAAAATACATACAATTGCTAAAACACTATGATGCAAGAACTCTTTTAAGAGTAAGTGTTTAAATGTGAACATTGAAAAGTGATCTGCAAATCATAATGAAATGTGGTACCTCTCAGACAATATTTCCTGAAAATCACTGGAGTTTAGGAAGGAGAAGGAAACAGAAGCAACATACATCTATTGATAATTTTAGAATTTTTTTTAGGGACTGTTGAGGGATCAGCTACAAAACTACCTTAAAACAGAAGATATCAGATAATAAAGCATCATGAAACACAATTGGGCGATGAACTTAGGAGTCCTGAGTCTCACATTTTTAAAAAATTATCTATTTCCCATAAAGAGAGTGATCAGCTCCACTCTACTCTGGGTTGAAGAGCAATTATCGTCCAGCTGTAAAGGGGCAGTTGTTCTCATTAGTGGGTGGCAGTCAGAAGAATCAAGAGTATGTTTGGGTTTCTAGAATTCCGAAATGCATAGTCCTTTGCTTGTGAAATTTTTATTATGTCTTCACACATTTCAAATACAGCCTCCTAGTCTACAGAAAAGATAGGTATATTTGAAATACTCTTATGTCTGAGTTATTTCTACTTTTTTTTTTTAACAGCATGTAAATAGATTTGTGGGAATACACAGCCTAAGGGCTTGTAGGGTATTGTTGCTGTAACAGTAGGTGAAGTAAGATTTAGACTTTTTTTCTTCTTGTTTCCATCCCAAGAAGGCTACATTTCCTGCCCCCTCCCACCTCTTCCTCACAACTGTCCACTTCTGAGTATTTGGGGAGCTAAAAATAACTAAGGACTTGGAGAAGGAAGACAAAACAGGAGAGCAGAACCCAACCAAAGCTCAGTAAGGCCCGGCACAGTGATCCCAGCTACTCAGGAGGCTGAGGCAGCTTAGACTCTCTCAAAATAAAAAATCAAAAGGTGCTGAGAGGGATGTGGCTCAGTGGTAGAGCACTTGCCTTAGCATGTACAAGGCCCTGCATTTAATCCCTAGCACCTAGAAAAGAAAGCTCCAGGAAGGATTCAAGGCTCACCTGTGCAGGGCTTCCTGCTGGCGGCATCTGCGCTGCAACTCAGCTCTGCTCACTGAGGCTCACATCTTCCTTGGCTGCCTCAACGGCAGCTTCCCAGAGCTGCCCTGCTCGTGACATTTCCTGTAAATGCAGCTCTTTCAGCCACATTTTCCATTCCACCAGTGTAACCATTCTAAAGTAGCACTCCCAGAGGCCCTTGGCTAAAAGCAGAACTAATGCAATATAAAAACATAGTTCCTTTTGCTCAAAATTCATTATGGATTTCAAGATGGTGACAGTGGAATAAGCCATGCTCTCCTGGACATATAGTCCTGTGTAACAGCACAGATTGGAGGCCCATGGAGCCTGAGCTGGCTTAGCAACCCTGTGAGTTGAAAGTTGATTTTCTGTTGAAAACACAGATACGTTTATTTAAAAGTCAGCATCCTATTAGCCAGGATGGTGGTATGTCTGTAATCCCAGCATGCTGAGGGGGCTGAGGCAAGAAGATTGCTAGTTTGAGCCCCAGCATGGGCAACTTAATGAGAACATCTCAAAATAAAAATGAAAAAGGGCTAGGGATATAGCTCAGTGCAAAGGCAGAGTGAAAAAAAGAAAAGAAAATGTTCTTTATGAAATATTTTGGGTCTGTGCAGTCATTTCCATTTTTGTCTTAGCACACTATAGTGATTCTATTTGATCACACTTCTTGCCAGACCATGAGCCTCTGAGTCAAGTTTCATCTTTGAATTATTATAGCTGGGATGTGGTTGGGGTTTTAGTTAAGTGAATGGCAGAAGGGGAAAAGGGAAGTAGATACACTATAGATGAGAATAGTCTCCAGTGATGGGATTCTTTTAGCAACCAAGTGCCCAAACTGCAACCCCAAGCCCACGCATTTAGTGCATAATGTCAACACTGCAGTTAAACTCAAATACTGAGGTTTTGGTTTAGAAAAAACAAGTGTTATCCTCTGTTTGGCTGCTGGGGCAACTTGGCACAAGTGCTGACAGAGGCCTCTCTATGCCCACTGTCACTTATGTGTCATAGGTTTGCCACCACTGGTTTAGAACCTTTTAAAGTGCAAAGGCAAACATTTATGAGAATAGGGACCTTGTGTATCTGGACCCCCCCCCAACTCTCCCAGTTCATAGTCTATACTGGCTAACTCATGGGTAGCTCACAAGTTTGCAAATGAAAGAAGAAATGCCACCAAGAGACAAAGGTCACGGTAGCCATGGCCATCTCCCATGGTTTTCTGTGGACACCCCCAAAGCATCAGTTTGCATGGTCTGTGCCCTTCCCAGAGGCTGTACTGCAGAATCACTGCAACCTGGGGCCCACTGTTTGCCACTGGCGCATTCAGACCCCCTGCCTTGTCCACCTGGATCCTACCTCCCATTCTTGTAGGACTGTTCCAAGCACCTCCATGGCTAAGTTCATAATCATGAATTCCTTTGACAAGTCATAGAGATTAAGATATTTCATACACAGGGTTGAAATTTTTTATTGCTGAGGGCCTCAAACCAAAAGACAGCCCCAGGGATGACTGTACTGGGTACTGTGGCCCAAGTCCCCCATCTACCTCCTACCTGACGTATGTAGGGCCAGCACTCAAGGAAATGTATATTTCCTTGGAAACGGTAGCCCTTGAAAGCCTGGCTGTAAGCCTCCTGATCCTATGAAACCCTTTATGAGAAAGGGTTTGTCATGGGGCACCCTGGAGATAATGTTATAGTTTTATTAGAATATGGTTCCCCTTTTTGCATTGTTTTTAGGGTATGGGATTCATGAAATGGCTGAGCTCTGTAGTCACTAAGAGTCAGTATCTGTTTGGTAAGCTTTTTAATCCCACAAAGTAGACTGAGAAGTTCAGAATTAAAGCATAGACCAAGATACCTGCCTCGGCCAGCCCCATTTGCTTCACAATGGATAAGACATGGGTGCCAGTGGGAGCCACGCAGGGGAAGAATAACGGGCTCCTTTTCCATTTCTTATCACCTCAGAGTAAAGCCCAGGGGAGCTGTAGATAACATGCCTGGTTAATGCTGGCCCTGTGTTAAAAAAGAACCTCGCTTTCTCTATGGAATTTGAAACCAAGATCCCTTCACTTGATGAAGACTGTCATTGAATATCCCTTGGGTGGTTTCTCTATGCATAGGGCCTTTCAGCCTGGATCACAGGGTAACCCCATATGGTCCTCCTCCGTGGGCCAAGTACACACAGACATGGGAGTGTTACCAACCCTTTCAAAAGCCAGTTTGAGCTACCACTCAGCTTTGAGAGGACTGTGAGTATGGGACTTTGACCTCTGATCACTGATAATGACCTTAGAGTTGAACCAGTTTGTTCTGGTAATAAGTGAAGCTAAAGAAGATAGGGAATGCTATTGTTCAAAAAGTGATAGGGTTCCAATTAAATTTTGCTTAAACAGGTACAAAGCTGAACACTTTGGCTTCTTTGATGTACTTTCAAGCAAAAAATTCTCAGTTTTAGTCAGCTGTTTATCACTTTCATGATTTTGACCATATTTAAGTACTATCTGAAATATTTTTTACATTTTTACTTACTGCTCTACATGAGCAAATTAATTTTTCTGCCATAAATGGAAAGCTTATATTACCTATAAATGGAGGAAATAAGTACACTGAAAACAAGTTAGTGAGTTGTAGCTAGATATGTTGCTTACCAAAAGTTCTAGCCCATGGCTTAGCTGCCTTTATTCGGGAGAGGGACCCACTCAGAAGCTGATGGCTGGAAGAGAACATCCTTTCTTCTCTCTCCATTTAATTATGTCAGTGCTTTTTATTCCAAGTTGTACTGAGCCCACTTCTGAGAAACACTGCCTTTGGAAAATCCATTCTGTTTGTGTGAGGAAGTGGCTGGTACTGTGTGAAACCCCTTTCCTGAATGGCATAAAACTCCCCCCAAAGAAGGCAGACATTCTTCCTAAAGTTGAGAAATGTGTCTAAGTGTTGGAGTAAACTGATCATAGGAAAACAAAAAGACACGGTAAATGTACAGACGCAGAATAGCAGAAATATCCAAATACTTAACTATTCAACTGTCAGTTGCAGAGGAAAAATGGGTTCGTCAGTTTTGTACCGTGGATTTAGTCCTCACACTAGAAGAGTGCTTGACACGGCAGGGTCATGGTAGGCAGTCAATAAATACCTGTTAAGTCAGGTTATGCAAATTAATTCCCACTTTCCCAGCCAGGACAGAATCCTAATGATCACGGCTGGGAAATGGGTTGACACAGTTAGAGACGTTATGGGAAGCAAGATTTGAAGAGAACCTGAAGAGGTCGGTAGAGAACCATGTGCTTGCTCATATGTGTGGTTCAGATATAAAGTGCATGGTACAGATGAAAACCTCTGCAAGTCAAGACCTTTGTGTGGTCTCAAATGCAAATTAGCCTCCAATATGAATAAACTCCCCTTTTATCAGACCTAGTCCTGATTATCTTAATCAAAGGCATCATGCATTTAGGATTCATTGACACCCTGCAGAATGAGCTGGTGTTCAAAAAAACATCTTGTTATAGAAGCAATGCCTTCTATTTCCTGGCCCCTTCCTGAGAAACCCAGTGTCATGAAGGAGGCTGTTTATGGATTTTGTTATTTCCTCAATCATTGAGATGCCTAGAAACCTATAAACAGTTGCTTTTCTACTTTTTAGTCAATGGAGTCACAGTTTGGTATTAATTCACCATCAGTTTGCTCCTGCAGAGAGCAGACTTGAGTAATAATTAAGAATAAACAGGAGAGGCAAATCAAAATTGCCTCAGTTGGTGAGAACCAAAGCTTTCCTGGGATTTTCAAACCCGCTACCGCGTTACAGAACCAGCCCTGGTAGGATGTCATGTTCACTCCGCCTGGACTTCTGGGGACCGGAAGTCTGAAGGCAGGAAGGAGCTGCCAGACTGAGGCTGCATAGCTTGGGGAAAGGTTTCCATTTTCAGGAATGTTCCACGATTTTAATTTGGGGATTTCCCATGTGAGTCAAGCAGTATTAAATGATAGCTCTGTTACACCTGGAAAATGTTTTTCAGAAAGCTTTTAGCTTCTCTCATACAAAAGCTAAAGTTTCATTTAGGCCAAACAGAACCAAAAAGTAAGAAAGTTCAAACCTCTTAATCTTAAACCTACCTTCATTTTTTAAATTGAACTTCAACTCTGATTTTTCTTTTTTTAGACAAGGTCTTCCTATGTAGTCAGAGCTGGCCTTGGACTCACGATATAGCCTAGGCTGGCTTCAAACCCACAGGGCTGGGATTACAGGTGTATGGCACTATGCCTGGCATATTTTTCTCTTTTATAAAACAGTCACATCCAGTGAGGCACTAGCAAGAACTCGAATTTCATGATTTATAAAATTAGTTTGAAGTTTGATTTTAGAAATATTAAAGATCCCTTGATTCTCTGCCTCTTTTGAAACGCATCTTCTCTGAGGGAAGGGATGTGCCTAGGTGCCCAGTGGGTGACGCAGCTCCTGGCCTGTAAACTAATGAAGCTGTATGTTTCACTTTCAGGTTCAGTACTTCTTCAAGATCTTGGATAATTAGCAGGACAGAAAGTAAAGAAGTCACAGACCAGGGCGTTTAGACAAGAATGAATCGTGAACATGAGGAATGTGTTCATTCTTTTATTGTCCATTGTTTTAACCTGACTGATACAAGATCAACAAGAGCACTGTACTCCTGGCAATTATTACATATGTTAGAACATGGATTTGCACTGTAGACAACATTTAACACCAGTCTATGGGGTACTGCATTGCTTTTATAAAGTTCAAAATAAAGATTTATTTTCAAACAAGTGACTTTGGTTTATTTCATACATTACACTTTTTCTTGCAGAAAAAAATAAAATTGTACAACTGCATAAATATAAAATTCTTCCACCATGAAAATGGTTAAAACATTCATAAAGACACAGCACCAGCGTGTGATGCCTCCAGAGAATGGAAAAAAGGAAAAAAAAAAAATGTACAAAGCAAACTAATTAGCCCTGTCACTACCCAAAGTGACAGGTGAAGCCAGATCTCAGACACAGCTGTAGAACACACCGGAGGACCAGGGAAGAGACGGCAGGACAGCATTCAGCACAAAGCACAACACAACCCATCACCTTTTTTGTGTTTTTCTGTAGCGTCACTTAAAATTTGAAGGGCAGTTCCCCCATGACAGCCCACCCACCCCCAAACCCCAGAAAAAAAAAATAATAAAGTTAATACCTAACATCACAGGGAAAGACTGTGGAGTGTGTGTTAAAAATGCTCATTGATGGGCCATTATCTTTGAAAAAGCCAAACAAAAAAACAAATTAAAAAAAAGAAAGAAAAGTACCATGCCAGTTTTATTCCCAGTGAATATTTACACCTTGGACAGCAAACCTTGCTCACATAAAAGTAGAAAACAGATATGATAAAACATGGCTTGAAAAATGACCGGAGTATGCACCTATTGTACTGTACACTAAATAAAATACACAAGGCAGCAATACTTAGGGGCCGGAAACACTGCTTACTACAAGTCAGTTATGGAATCATAATTTACAGTAAAAATGGGCACGTCCCAAGGCTCAATTTTTATTTTTTCGTTTGTCATTTACAGTAGAATAAATATTTTGTTGCTATTGCTACACTTTAAATTTACATTCTAACCTATTAAATGCAGAAAGCTAGTGTAAAGCATATAGATTAAGTGTAGGTCCCATACGTATGACAGTTTGTTCAAGACTAGTAGGTTTTTGTTTTTGTAATTTTTTAACTTATTAAATGGCTAGAGGGGATCTGTGCTTGTGATCAGCTCTTAACTTCAATTTTTACATCAAAGCGTCCCTGAAAACGGTCTTTCTCACTGTACCCAATGTTCTCACCGTACGCCTTACACTCAATGCGAACTTCAGTGTCCATGGTGATGTTGGTGAATTGCACAGCCAGCAGGGGCTGCAGATACTTGGGCTGCAGGAGCTTGCCGTAGTAGGGATAATACTGCAGAGGAAAGCCAGCGTAGCCGCCTAGTCCAAAGTATTCCACAGTTCCAATTTTATCCTTATCTTCTTCTCGCTAAAAGCCAGAGCGAAATGCAGGATTAGTGGTCCATGTACATACAAGACACAACGCCACAGAGCAGTTGGCAGGCTACGGCTGGAGGAAAAAAAGCCATCCTGACATGTGTCACTCAGCCTCAGAAGTAAGGGACAGCAGGTGCTGGGAGACACTGGTAGGTATCGGATGCCTCAGGAAGGACATTCATCTGGCCTCCTCCCACCAGCCTTGAGAAATGGTCACAGAAGGAAGCTATCTTCATGGTACAAATAGGGATACTGAGGCAAAGAGCACATGAACGTTTCTCTAAGCCAACACAGCCTCCTTTGCAGGAAGGCTGAGAGTGAAAGAACGCCTAGTGCTGACTGGGCACTATTAATGCCAGCATCACCATCTCCAAGTGTTTATTTGCCTGTAGTGTCTTACACATTCCTTTTTAGATGTCAGCATGAACTGGCACTGGGGATTCCTTTTATTCTGCCTTTTCTCTCTCAACAACTTTCATCAGCTATCTGCTTTTAGATCTAGGCTAAAAATATCCTGACTATTACCTTAACCTTCCAAGATTTTTTAGAAGAGCCATGTCAAAAATTTTTATGTGACTTCATCAAAAAAAGAAAGAAAGATCCTATCCCCAATTTACTAACAAATATGGCAGGTCAGGCACAAGCACTTCTGCGGGTTAGTTCACCCTCAGTTCTATTCCAATGGATTGAATTCACATACTTGAGTTTCTCCTACCAATGGAGAAATTGATACGCAGTTTTATTCCTGCTGTATCTTTCTGTCCTTTGAAGAAGTTTAAGTTTCACCCAGGACAGTCAGAGCTTAACTTTCTGAGACTCATATCCAAGAGCAACATTTCTGTTTGCTGTGTTAAAGTTTTACCCCATCTTAGGGCAGCAGCATTCATTCCCTGTTTCTTCCACCCCACCTTCCCACTTGCCCCCAGGAACCCTGAGCGTCCTTACCTTGCCAGTGCACTGAACCGGTAGAACATAAGGGTTGTATTTCATCCCGGCGTAAGTCTCCAGAGACTCCAAACTCTCATTCTTGGGAGGCTACAGATAAAACCCACCTTAGTCAGTAAGATGTACATCGTTTTTAAAGAAAAACATATTGATCATGATAAGTCTACCAAACTAATAAAAACATATCAGGACAGGAAAATTAATGACTCCCTTAGCCAATCTAGAGAGATGCGCTTGGGAGTCTGAAGGAAAGTGAGTACCCTAGTTTTGTGAGCACTCCAACTAAGCTATGGTGCGGCCACTTCTCATGGGAACCCAGGACGCAGCCTTACGCAAGGACAACGAAACGTTAGAGACCCCGACCATCATGCTTACTGCCTGCCAAGATCGTAAGGACGACACAGCAAACCTCACTGATTTCTGGGCTCTCCTCCTGAGCCAGAGATAAATAACTCAATCCTTTTCCCTCTGCAAGGGGGGTTTTCCTTCTCCTTTTTCGTTTCCAGGGACAGGGAGGGGCAGTGCTGCCATCTAAGGACCATTTTTTTCTAACTCTGTCAGGAAAGCCCAATATGCGGAACAGCTAAAGACAGCATTCCTTAAGAGAAAGGATGAGTCCATTAAAGGACCCACAGAACAGTCTGAAAATGAACTACTGTCATGAAATAGTCACAGCTGTGCCTCCTGCAGCACCAGCTGAAACCCACCACAGAAGTGGTGGAAAGCAGCTACCTGCTTATGTCAATGTGACAAGTGAGTCCTGACAACAGATGTAACACACCTGGTCTGAGAGATAAATGGGCAGTGCCTTGTTTCCATCAGTAAGGAATTCATATGTTGGTGTACTACTCTTTACTTTGGAAAACAACATGATTATCTTGAGTTGACTCTTTTGAAAGGGAAAATGCTTAGTGATCAAGGAAGTCAACAGGATCTGTCCTCAAAAGATGACCCAGGCACGCCAAGTGAGATGCCAGGCTATGTGCCAATGCAAAAAAACAGTGGGCAATCTGAATGGGAGTGATGAATTAAAAGTAGCAACTGATAACCAAGTAGAGACCAAATGCAAAAGAAAAAATATTTGAATGTATCACTTAACAGAATACCTAGTGGTAGGAAGAGGCTCTGTGAGGTACTAACATCCCTGAATGCCTATGGTGAGGGACACTGAAGGCAAAGGGCTTGAGAGCAGAGTTTAGGTCTCCTTCTGTCAGGGACACCATTTCCTTCTCCAAAACAGCTCACGGCCTTAGTGAAATGTCCCCTACCAGTATTAACACCAAACACAAGCATGGTATGATTCTCACCATTTTTTTCCCATTACCTTCTAATCTAAATGGAAAGAAGATTAAAATTGTGTGGAGAAGTACACTGATTTCTGCAGGAAAGCCAGTCAGCCAGCCAGCCAGCCAGCAAGCTAGCCAGCCAGCCAACTTATATCCACTGAGCTATTTTTGTGTCTGGTGGCAATAAAGGTGCTTTGATGCATCCTTCATAAAAGTTTTCATCTCTATGTTGCTTTTCTTTTGAAAATATCTGAGTTACAAGCATTGTAGAAACAAATGAGCTGCATTTGTTAGAAAACAAGTGAACAGAAAAGCTCAATTCCACAAATGAAATGACTTTGGGTAACTTTGGCTTTGCAGCGTTAAACCCTACAGCAATGTGTAGGCAATGAACAGATCTCTGGCATTTAGTCTTACAAGAAAATCAACTCTAGAATTTAGGCATTTTTACTGCTGTAGAGTTTAGAATCTCTCCATATTTGTAGCTTTGTTTTTTGTGCATTTAAAAATCCCACCTAGGAAATAACTGAAGTAAAAATGACAGGAAATAGAAATTATTTTTTCATGAACATTTTGATACATATTTTATCAAGCTGCTTCAATTTCTTTCACTGGTTATAATCAATATTTAATACAAACAGAGGGAAGCATTTATTGTATTTGCAGGTTTTTAAAAGTTCCATCCTTTACAAATTATCAAGGTTGGGGCAACCAAAATTATATTTTTATCATGGACAAAAATTCAACTGCTAAGTCCTAATGTACAGAATCAGAATATTTTCTTTAGAATTTCATGAATAGTCAATTGAAGGCTTATCACAGAATGCTTGTATTTTCTTTTCTCTGGAATGTAACACCAGTATCTTGCTGGCAGCTACTATATTACAAATAAAGTATATTTTCTTTATCAAAAAAAAAAATGAAATGAGTTTGTTCATGTAACTCAGTGCACTGCAGAAAATCTCTATCAGTATTAAAAACTTAAGTGTAATTGACTGCTCCTGTGGTGATTAGAGAGGAAACATGCTGGCAGAAGCCACGCTTAAAGAACATGATCTGGAGAGAGCGAAATAGCCCCTTTTGTAAAAGCAGGGAAAACACCAACACATTTTTCTTCTCTTAAAAAAAAGTTAACTTATTCTCATGAAATTGTGAGCAGCTACAATTTGAACTTCCCGGTTAGCTTGGGTAATGTTTACCACTTAGAAGCTGCAGAAAACCAGCATATGCTGTGTGGTTATTAAAGCTCGGTCTACGCTTTCAGTTTGATTTATGCAATAAAATCATCACTCAGAATAACTTTTCTTCTCAGATTATCAGGTAATAGTTTAATATACCTGCATGGCTCCAAGAGGCCTAAAACCAGAATATGACTGGACACCCAGGAGATTTTCTTTTGAACCCAGCACTGTGGAAAAACTAGGTAAGCCCAATCCAGGAGATCTTTAAATTTTAAAATATCCTTTTCTATTTTGACTTCTAGAGTTTCCATGCCATAGAAACTGTTACTTGGGTGCTAAGCAGAAGTACTGAGCCATAGGCTCACTTCAAAATTTGGCTTTGCCATTCAGAATTTTGTAACTTTAGAAAATGAGTATCATACCCTAAACTCTTTAAGAATTTCAGGTCACACACAAAAATGTTGATGTTATTCTACTGACTGGCTTCCAAAATTGGCATTTAATATACTTTAAGGATTCTTTATATGTATACTGTCTTTTCACGTCTATCAAGTACTTCACCCAGAATGTCCGTGGCTCATCTGAATCCTGTCGCTAGAAACATGACTTGCCTTTGGTTTGAAGCCCAGAACTCGGTTGAGCTTTATGATGATGCAGGGTTTGCCTTCTCGGTAGCCATAACTATCATCATTGAGTCCAGAGCAGTTTCCCAGCCATTCGAGTTTGAACCTGCAGACCTTACGCTCACCCCGTTCATGGTTGAAGTCTCCTCGTTCTTTGGGTTCACTAGGCACGGCTAAAAACATAAATGACACTTTTAGATTGCACCGTTACTGCCCCAAGCACCACTGAGAAAGGAAAAGGAACTTTGTCCTTCGTCGCAATCTTGTATTCTGAAATAGGGCTATGTTCATGTATTGTATAGCAGAAATGAAGCACGATTTCCAACCCTGTCTCCTCTCTCTGCTGAGAGGGAAAAGCTGTTTTACCAAAGGCAGTAATAGCTGGTACACAGTTGCACATCAAAGCTGCACAGTACCTGCACCTAGGAATCCACATTTGGCCTCTGATAATATTTTTCTTCCCCTAAATAATGGATTACTCGGCTATTGAGATGAGCGAAGGGAAACTGGATCAACTGTTTCACAAGCAGCATCATTTATACAGGGCGACATAAGCTTAGCTCAGCAACAGGGGCATGAAAGTTAGAACAAATTAAAAAGACTGTCAATAATATTTTGAAACTGAAAGTTTTTGGATTAAAATTTCCCAGAGCCGTGGCCCTAATGCACATTAAACAGTAAAAGGGGAAATAGAATCTGGGTTTTTTTTTTTCCATTTCATCCAAAATTCAAAGTTTTCTTTTAAATTTTTTGATTTGAATATTTGCCTTTGAAAGCACTCCACCAAATGTTACATTAGTATTTTTAATTCACACCTCATATAAAAGCCAGAATTCATAAAACACACAATTCAAAGTTAAAATGTAACATTTTCCAGGCAAATGATGCAAGTATTTAAATATCTATTTTGAATACTGACATAATTTATTATAACTATTCTTTTAATATATATTTCTTAAAGTTTACTGTTTTCCCTTCAAATAGTAAGCTCCTTCAATTTAATCCTGTGAGGTGACACACCCTTGTTACCATTTGGGCTTTTTAAACTACTGCCAAGTAAGATGAAAATCTTGTTTAAATTCTGTAAGAAAAGTTCACAATGAAAACATATCCTTCATTTTCTTTATCTTTCCAAAACGACTTAAAAAGTACAGTTCACCCAACAGTATGACCAAATGCTAGTCTTCCATATAAAGAACAGCTGGTACCACCTAGATCTGAAAATGAGAATTTTTTTTTTTTGAGTTATGAGAACACACCTGGGAAATTCCTTCTCCAGGTAACAGAGGAAGAAATGTAAATGCATTCATGTCAGTTACTTAATAGTTCAACCCAGGACCTCACACAGGCTGGGCAAGTGTCCTACCACACAGCCAGTCCCCAGATCCATTTTCGGTCTTTCATCATACAGCTCCCAATCCAGAATGCTCAGCTGTGCAACAGGTCCAAATGGGACCTACGATATAAAATATACCCTGACCACAACTCCTCCATCGCTATCCCGTGTGTAGCTGACTACACAGTCACCACGGTAAGCAAGGGGCCTGTGCACCTCCTGGCAGGGACACCTTTTAAACAGATCTTGAAATAAGCAGTGACACTTCTCCATGCGGATAGGAAATAAAACTCTACCTGTGGTCATTGGGTATAAACAGTGTCTAGGAGTACTTTTTAAAGTTTAATAACTTTCCAAAAAAAAAAACCCCGAATGTATCTACTTAAGATGGCCAGAATTTAATCTTTTGATTACTTCTGGAGTATCCCTCAATCATTAAACAACAAACAGAAATGGAAAAGAAGAATTAATGAAAAAGAGAAACTAGCCACAGGCATCTACTTACTGCCACAATCTTCGAAAATCATGTCATCCTTCTGGGCCGTTTCTTTGTACTTCTCCAGGAACCTAATTATGTTCAGCACGTAGGCCTCATAGCTTTTGGAATCAGCAGGACGAAAGGAAATTTCAGTCTTTTGGATCTGAGGAATCTGTGTTAATCCTAGACAGAGAACATTAGGAAGACACAGAAGAAGTCATTTGTGGGAAGTCAACTGCAATCATGTAATATTAAAAGCAGACTTAAAACATATACTTTGCGACCTGACCTAAAAAAACAGGCTAAATGCCCACCTCCCCTGTCAAATCACTCCGTGACATTTATATTAAATACGTGAGTATGACAATGCCTTGCTATCACATACCTTTCAGATTCCTTCCCTCATAGTAGGCATTTCCTCTATTTCACGAATAAAAACAAAGAGCAGGTGGTGGACCCCACGTATGCAGTTTCTCAAAGCATACTCCTTTTCTGGTCCCTTGGTGGGCAGACGTTTTTAAAGAATGCGTGTTCTGGTTAACAATACATGCAGATGGCTTTCCCCTGCTGACATGCAGTCTGTGTGCACAGTCTTTCTTTGCAGTTCAGCTCAGTGGATTTATAACCATTCCAAAGGCTCTAAAGACATTTCTTTAGTTCTCATAACCTCAGTTACATCTTTGAGCCTAAACTGAACAGTTTGAGATATTGGTGCAGGTACCAGTTCAAAAGTCTGAGCAAAAATGTGTGCTGGGAGTTTTCACTATGTAAATTGTAAAATCTTTACAATCTAAATGGGTATCAGGGTACGACACAGCATTGTCCTGGAACAGTGCTGATCACAAGTGCATTCTTAGACTGCTAGGTAAAATGCAAGATGACCTGTAAAACATCAACTTCGGACAAACAGTGAACTTCACAGGGATGTGCTGATACCAAAAAACGTTCACTGTTTATCTGAAATTCAAACTGGCATCCTGTTATTTTTATTTGTTTCATCTGGCAACCTGATTCAAACCCTATTCCCAAAGCAAACCACTATGTAGGACCCAGAAGATCACTGTCTCTTCCTAACTCCTGCCTAGTAGCCATAAGGGGTGATCCAAAAATATGTTGAATATTTGAATTTTTTAAAAAATTTTATTACAGTAAAAGACATTGCCATTAATTCCCCTCACTTCAAACACACTTATCCCACCGTTCTTGCCAATTTCTGAAGCACTTCTGGACGTCCTCTTTCATGAGTGACTTTAGCTGAACTGTTATGGCTGCCTCGATATCCCAAATCAACTCAAAATGTTTATTATTCATGGTGATTTTCACTTTATAGAAAAGCCAGAAATCTTACTGTGCCAGGCCTGGGGAAGAAGGTGAACGAGGATGCGCAGGCATGGTTTGACTTGCCAGAAGTTGCCATACACTTTTGAATCAATTCAGGACATAAAGGTAGTCATGAAAAGATACTCAGGAGAAAGGACTTCCAGAACTGCTCCAAAAAGTGGCAACAATGACAAGTGTGTTCAAAAAGAAGAAGAGTGTTTTGAGGGGGGTAAATGGCATTTTTAGTGTTTTAAGTTTTTCTTGAAACACATCATAGACTTTGTTTTGAAACAGGGTCTTGCTATGCAGCCCAGACTGGCATCAAACCCACAGTGATCCTCTTGCCTCCACTTCCTGAGTGCTGGGATTACAGGTGTGGACCACCATGCCCGGCCTTCACGTCACCCTGTGTGTCCTGGTCTCCCCCACCGCGTCCTGGTGGGTCAGCACAGCACCTGCAGCACTCCCTCCATGGCTGCTCACAGGAGGCCTCACAGCCCCAGGCCAGGTCTGCAATCCTTACTTCCCAGCACTGACGGAGGCTCTCTCCTGCAAGCACAGAGATCTCTACGTGCCCTTGGTTTAGAACCACTGCTCTCAGAACCTGAATCCGAGAGTGGGAAAACGTGACACAGATATGAAGATAATCACATGATTAAAGGGGAAGTGGTAACCGGAGTATATTAACAGGGGCACAGCACCATTTGTTGGGCTGGAGAGCCAGGTTTAGAGATGGACCACATGGCTGTTGTTTTTTTCAGTGACTGAGGACAGCTTTGAGCTTCCAAAGTGATTAAATACAGCTTGCTCTATGAGCGAGCTTTCCCAAGGTCACGCTGTCCCAGAGAAATAGAGGGGACAGAGACGAAGACAAGGACCGTGTGAGTGGAGAGCTAGGCAAAGACTTAAGGAGTGAGGTTAAGAATCACTTCAAAAAGGGAGCCAGGTGTGATGGCGTACACCTATCAACTCACACTCAGGAGACTGAGGCAGGAGGATTGCTGTAAATTCAAGGCCAGTCTGGGGTACACGATGAGTTCGAGGCCACGCTGAACTAACAGTGAGAGCCTGTCTCAAAGAATTATCTCAAAAATAAAGATGAAGTAGAATTTGAAGAATAGGGGTAGAAAAGCAGTCAATTATGTTGGAAATTAGTCTACCGGGAAGTGGCTCATTAAAAAAAAATACCCTTCAGTTTAACATACACAAAGGTTATCACATTTTACAAAGTTCACAGACCATGGAAAATTGTTCCTACGTGTAAAGCAATTTAAATATATCCTGAATAATCTCTGTCCATGTTAGGTTATAAAGCTATCCACTGTAATCACAGGTAGTGCAACAAAGCAATACAGTAAAAATCAGAGACATCCAAACTCCCCTGAAAACAGCTGCCACCAACAGCCGTGGAAAACGGGGCTACCCTTGAAATGCAAAAGGCAGCTGGGGAGGTCACCGGTCATCCTGGCCAGAACTGTAAATAAGACACTTCAGTCAAGGTGACCTGTGTGGACCTGGGGACAGTTCCAGGGCAAGGCCCAGAGCCAGGGCGCACCAGAACTCAGGAGAACAGAGTCTGCCTAGAGAACCTTAAGAGTCAGGAGGAAGGATGGAGCCTGGAGTGGTGTCCTGCTCAAGAGGCCAGGGGCAAGTCAGGACAACAAACGCTCTGCGCTTGCCAGGCAGGTGTAGACAGACCGAAGCACAGTTGACGAGAAAGAGAAGAGGGCCAGAAGGCTGAGCAGGTGAATAAGAAAGGAGATCAAATGTTAGAAACCTCAGCCCAGCCTCCCTAGCTGTCAGCGTGGGAGTGACAGGTATGTAAGCCATGGGCCAACAAGACTCAGAAAGCCCAGTGTAAGATACACAGGAAAACAGGAAAGTGATCTCAGAAGGTCACACTGAGAGCTCATGATGAATCGCAGAGTGTCATGTGTCCCCTGTGGCTGTCCACATGCTCTCTTCGGTCCACAGAGGTACCACTGCTTTGGTGTGTGGATGAAGAGTAGTGATGTCACTTATCAGATGCAGCCAGGAAGAAAAGAAGAGAGCAGTAGTGGTGGGGTTATGGGGTGGGACTCTGTTCACGCATGCCAGGGAAGCAACAAACATCAGCTCCTCTGGCTCAGCACCGTGGTGCACATTTCAGGAGCCCAGCAGCCATGGTGACACTAAGCTCCCAGACTTCTCAGTGGCACCTGTCATGTGTCACCTGCAATCAGATTTGTGGCAAGGGTAGGGGTTAGGGTTACAGGCAGGACTACCACTGACCCACACAGGAGGTGTCAGCACCCTCAGTCTGTTTCTCTAGATAAGGCCAGTAAGAAATAATGAGATCAGCTAATGGGATCACACTGATTTCTACACAAAGCCCAAATCCCCCACAGCTCAGGACACAAGCCCAGCCGAGCCTGTATGTCAGCATGGCAGACACCGAGGACACCTTAAGAATCCTGGCTATATTCCACTGACCGGCAATTCCAAGGCAGGGGGGTGAATGGACAGTTAAGCATGGAGTCTTCAGCTCCTGTGACCTGCCCAGCCAGATGAGGCTGAGGCCAAAGTCTCCCTCGGCCGTTCCATTTTAAGGAGAACAGAAGGTTGGCAGAGGGTGTCCAGATGCTCAGCCGTGCTTGTTCTATTCCACAGGCTGATGTCGTCCTGTGCAGTCTCTGAGGGTCTTAAAAGGCAGCCGTATAAGCCTTAGTGGCCACCCTTTTAAGATACCCAATTTTTGATTCAAACGTTGTTTCAGAAAGCTATGAATGCCTTGAGTTTAGGGTGTGCAATGTGCTTTGCAAACACTGACTAGGGAGCACGCACATCTGCTGTATGCACAGATGTCCAGGAGGCCACCACCGAGGGCCATGGCCTCTGTGTCCTGCTCGCCTTCCTCCGTCTAACAACCACCATCTCTGCCCCTGGCCATGTCTTCACCCAGAGCAGGAAGGCTTGTGACTTTTTCTCCTGGGGGCCAGAGATCACTCCTCTGGCCTATTCTGTTCTGGACTGCCTTCAGTAGGAGAGACTGCTGAGATCTTTTCCCAAACATTAGGAAAATCTATTTCCTTCAAAGGAATTTCTCTAGAGCAATGAAATGCAAGAGGCAATGAAGAAAGAGTCTTGAAATGATGCCTGTACCTTGCATATCATTTACTATGTTTTTATCAGACCACAGGAAAGAGATAAAAAGGAAAGATGGCAGAACACCCAATCACGGACTTGTGGCTTCAAATTGTATTCCAGGAAACAAATCTACCTTTTTGCCTTACCGCTCTTCTGAATTTGAGTTTACATAAAACAGGTCCAGCTCTCTAAGTTACGTGTGTGTCTGTCTGTCTAGTGTGGGATCTCACTACAATGTCCAGGCTGGTCTTGAACTCCTGAACTTAAGCAGTCCTCCCATTTCAGCCTCTTGAGTTGGCATGACTATAGGTGTGTGGCAACATGCCCAGTCACTGAAATTTCAGTACTTCCTGTATTTCCTTACCAACTCTACATAAGATTTGGAGTTTAGAAACAAACAAAAAATCCTTTGGTTCCGCACTTGCGTTTTGGAGATAAGCAACTGCCTTTCCTCAGTGTCCCTGCTTCCTGAGAAACAAGCAGAGAAAATACTCCCCACCTACCGTGCTTGTCATGGTTTATGTTGGTGGCCCCCAGGCCTCATGTATTTGCATTGTACATTTGTGATTGGTTCATTGTCTAGCGCTTGGATTGGTGGTGTCCGTGCTATACCCTCCTAGGGGGTGGCGCCAGGATGTGATCAGCCCTGCCATGCCACCCTGCCTTGGAGCTAACTGAGTATGGAATGAAACCTCCGAAAACTGTAAGAAATAAACCTTTCCTTTCCCAAATTTGGGCATCAGGTATTTTGTCTCAGCGATGAGTAAAAAGTAACTAAGACAGTGCTTAAGTTGGTATTCACTGCAGAAGGGGGAACAGGTAACACAAAGAGTGAGGAAAAGAAAGGGAAGACGGGAGAAAGAGACTTTTGCATTAAGAAGTATTTTCTTTCCAATTAGCAAGGTTCTCATTTTTCCATCTGTTGGGAGTTGTAAGTATTTAAACCAGCACGCAGCCCTTTTAACCTTGGAGCGGTTACGCAAATGAATCCCAAAGCACAGCTGCTTGTACCTGTCATTTAATACAGCAGATGAGTCACCAGCCCAGTCCTCTAAATAGGTGTAGTTTTCCATAGGAACTTCCAGGCACCCATCTGACGAAGGAGGGTACAGGAAGCAAAGTAACACTTACACTACACCCTCGTCACACGGCCCCCACACATCCAAAGGCATAAAGTGACTTCTCATTCCAAAAAAAATCAGGGAGGGGAACATAACTTAAATCACACACACACAAACACACACACACACACACACTTTTAAATGCTGTTCTGTATATGCTATTTCTTGATTTTGTTTCTTATTTTCATTTTATATTACACCTGTAGATTAGTATCAACTTAACTAAAAAAAATACTGAAACAGAGAACACAGGAAAAAGATGCCTTTGTGCTTTCTGGAAGTGACTTTCCTCTGCCACTCTCCTGCTCAGGGTTAGCCTGTGACTCTTGGGAATAAACATGGCCGTCTTCACATCTATACCCTGCATTCTGCTCCCACTGAGAAGTCTCAAGGAATCAACCAAGTGCCTCTGCTGACTAATTAGGTATTTAACAGCCCTACGTGCACAGAAATCTTTCCTCCTCCCTCAGATCAAGGGTCTTTCTCCATTTATAGAATTACACTATCATCAGATCTTTCCTTACAGTCACGTATTTGTACTTATCTTCAGGAGAGCAAAGGAAGAATTATTTAATTTGGATGTTCAGGTCTTTAAAGCACATACAATTTGACAGGAACATTATGTGTGACACTGTATAGCTCATAATGTGCTTGTCCCTACCATCAGGGAAATATACAAGCACATAAATCCCATTATCTTATAATAACGCATTTTTATAAGAACGGGAATACAGCATATTTGTGTAGGTTCAAAATGTAACACCTGTGAAGGTACCAATGTCCTAAAATAAGAAACTGTAAGGCTAATATTCTTTTTGCTGCCACCCTCTAAGCTTGAGCCTTATCCTTGGTTGAGTGCAACAAGTATCACCAAGGGACCCTGAGAGACAGAGACACACACACACACACACAACCTTATCATTCCTGAGTCAGTTACCTGGTACCACTTGGTCTCTGCTCTGCTTAGTCATCTCCAAATGGGTACACAGAGTGAGACCCAAATTTATGTAGCTCCAAGACCCTTTTTTTTTGGAGGCGGGGTCTAGCTATGTAGCCCAGGTTGGGCTCAAGTGGACAGTCCTCCTGCCTCAGCCTCCCAAGCGCTGGGATGACTGGCATGCACCACCAAGCCAGACTTCTGGGAGAGACTTTAAGTTATTCATTAGGCTTCCTGCATACCCAACAGATGACTGATGAGTTGCCTCCTCGTCTTCAGAAAGAATGAAACAGCTACGAGGGTACCTGAGTTATGGAAGCCAGAGTTCCCTGCCCTAAGACCTTTTCCAAACCACAGCCTGACAGCAGCTTCTGGAGGAAACCAAAACTGGCACCTATGCTAACTCATCCACAGCCTCAAACTCTGGGAAGAGGTTAGCAAGATGCAGCCGAAGGCGGGAGAAGGGAAGCAGTCAGACCTTCGGATTTGTCGCTGAGATTACCTATCAGTGCATTCTAGCAGGAGACAGCAGAAAAACACCTTATAGTACCTTGAAATAACCAGTGTTTCTAATCTTCCTTTCAAGACCTGAGTGACAGTCAGGCGTGATGGCACACGCCTATAATCCCAGCACTCAGCTAGGGCAGGAAGACTGCCTTGAGGTCAGGCCACCCTAGGCTACAAGGTGAAGCCTACATACATAGAAGACCCTCTCTCAAAAAAAGAACCACAGGGCTGGGGATTTAGCTCAATGGCTCAGTGCCTGCCTGGCAAGTGCAAGGTTGAATTCGATTCCCAGTACCAAAAAAAAAAAAAAAAACAAGAAAGAAAGAAAGAAAGAAAGAAAGAAAGAAAGAAAGAAAGAAAGAAAGAAAGAAAGAAAGAAAGAAAGAAAAAGAAAAGATGAAACAAAACAAAACACAAAGAAAACCTGAGTGAGAGAAATACCAAGTATGATGAAGTTTGGGGAAAAGTAAGCTCTTCTGAGATTGCCATAATGATTTCTCAGGAATCTTCTTAAAAGTGGGCTGAGATGTACAGGCTTGAACCCTAATGCGCTTGGGGATTAGGTCTTCCCTTTGACCTTGCTGAAATGGAAACGCGCTCCTAGTGCAGGCTCCTGGTCTTTGTTCAGGCTGCTCTACCTGCTGCGCTGGGTCACCACTGTGCGGGAGTGTGAGCCTTCTGAAATGAGATCTGTCCCCACCCACACCTGACAAGGCACATCACACCAGCTTAGCAGGAAGTGGGAACCCCCTACCAGGGACAACACAATCACCTAAGTGAGTCCCAGCAGGTGGAGGGAGGGGTGCAGCAGGTGGGAAGTGTTTTCCAGGACAGCACCAGCCAGGCAGCCAGGCAGCAGGGCTCGGAGCAGCCCTGAGTGAGCCTGAGTGTGTGTGTGGGGGGAGCAAGCTCAGGGGTGTGGGTGTGGGTGTGGGTGTGGGTGTGGGTGTGGGTGTGGGTGTGGGTGTGGGTGTGGGTGTGGGTGTGTGCGCCTGTCCAGCCCTCCTCACCCCAGATCCAGCTGCATGCAGACAGACAAGAGGCTGTGACCACGCAGCAGACATTCTGAGACCTCCTCTGGCTGACAGCCCGACAACTGCCAACAGCGCAGGTCCTCAAGGGAGAGATTACGGGACAAATACCATGTGAGTTACAGTCACTCAAAATTCTTTTCCAATGTGTTTCCTAATCCAACGTTTCCAAAGCACTCTGCATGGGACCTAAGGTTTACTGATGCTATATCCCTGCTGCATCATCCAAAGTTCACGGTCTGAAAATTCAGTATCCAGAAAAGAAGAAACTGCTACTTTTAGGGGAAGCGTAGGGCTAGAAATAAGACAGACTGCTTTTGATAGCTACCCTTAGGTAATAATGGTCACCATAAAGTAGTATTTGTTTATATACTTATCACCTGCTTTAATCATGGGGGGTATAACCATCATAAAAATGGAGGCTGAGAGACAGTAAACTGAAGTAAAAAAATTGTCGAGATTTTCTTCCATGCATTTGTTCAGTGCACACACTTACGGAATTGTTACTCTCTCTCCAGAATACGAACTCTAACATCAGCTCTTAAAGATACCAAGGTGGGGAGGGTCCAGCAAGGTCAGGAACCATTCAAGGGCCATTCTTAGTGGCCAGCACTGGCTAACCTAGTGGAAGATTACCATCATCATCAAATGAATGTCACATCACTTGGCAGGCTCTCCTGACAATCCAATGGATAAGAGAAGGAAAATCCTGGGATGTGACCGAGATAGAACCCAGAGCAGACAGCAGGGAAGGTGGGGGACTGAAGACTTCTCCTGTGACTCAGACCAAAGGATAGGAGTGCATATTTCCAGGATGAGCCACAAGCATTCCTTTGGAGAAGTGAGGGTTTGTCAGGTCGGCCCAGCTGCTGAGAGAACACTAAATATAGGGACTAAGAACATGTCTTTTGGGAAGGGGGGATGGGAGGAAGGGGGGTGCTGGAAGAGATAGGGCACCTCAGATGGTCAAGGCAAGGTTATCTGCAAGTTCTTACTTTCAATGGTGGATACTTGAGCTATTTATTTTTAGAGGAGAAATTTCTCTTTCATTAAAGAGTATGGAGAAAATCTGTTATTTTATTAAAGGCTGAATCTCACAAGTTTATAAAGAACCATTGTTTTATTATATATGTGCTGCCTAAGCAAGCACAAGATCATTGTTTTAAAATCGGGAAATGAAAGAAAATGTTTGACTTTACAGTCATCTGTGGCTTTGAGTTGAAGAATTATAAATAAAATATGACTGAAGAATAACTTCTAAGTGGCAAACCAAAAACAAAAGATCAATGTTATATTACTATTACTACTAATGCTACTGTAAAAATTCTAACAGAAGAGGACACAAAAGGACAAATTATGATTATCACAGAAGCCCGTGCAAAACATTTATTTAAGAATCTAATTTTCTCTGGACATTAGAATCCTTGCTTCAAACCTTCCAAAGACCCATTTTTTAGGGGGAAACTGCTTCTAGAAACTGGATTATGAAGCAAGCTTATGTCATTTTACACACTTATGTCTGATTTTTCCACTTCCTACGTCAATTTCCTGGGCAATATTTGAGGTTTTTCTTACAGCCTAAGACTATCTGACTTACAACCAAAAGACAATATTGCCATCTCCATATTCTAAGGACTTTTTTCTTTCCCACACCCAGGGGCACCTTCAAGAGTCCACAACATGGAGTGGCACTTGACTTAGGCCTCAATGCCATGCGTGTGGCCTTGATACCGTCGCCTTCATATAGCTGTCATTAAACTACTACCACATGGAAAACAAGAGAAGGAATAAATCACTGCCACCTCCTCTCCAGCAACCTCAAGGTCATCTGCAGAAGGGAAAATGGAAGTCATGCAACACTTCCCCTTTGTAGATCCTCCAGACAATTTGTACAAGAGTTCAAATAGGGACAAGGGCAGTGGGCATTCCACATGTTGTATGACTGGTGTGGACACCCAAATCACAGCAGGGCACTCCTGTGCAGGTTTGTATTTTCCTCTTTTGGGAAAGGAATTACTAAGGATTAAACCCAGGGTCTTCACACTAAGCTCCTTTTTTTTTTTTTAATTTTAAGATAGGGTCTTGCTAAGTTACCAAGTTGCCCAGGTTAGGCTCAAACTTGTGATCCTCCTGCCTGTGCCTCACAAAGTTCTGGACTTCCGTACCCGGCTGTAGTTTGCATTTACTTTCTGGTCTTTAAGTTTTTAGAGCTAACAGAAGCAGTCAAAACTGCAAAGTGGATGACAAAGCCAATAAACAGGGTTTGTCAGACATACAGATGGAGAAGTGCAGAGGGTGACTTTGTTCAAGGTCAAACTACAAATCAATAGCAGGTGGAACCCCTGCAGTCCAGGCACCCCTCCAGTGCACAGCTGGCCTGTCTTCAGTGCTTCTAGTCACTCCTAAAAATGAGTTAACCTTTCAACACGGGACTGCCTTTTCTACAGGATTCACCTGAATCAGCCCCTTGAGAGAGTGAGGCGTGGGAGTAAGAGCCAGGAAGGTCCCTTTGGTGATCCTACTCACCATGCCTTTGGGGAACAGGCCCAGGGACCCCGGGGCCTCCCAAATCCCAGGGCCCATGTGCTTCATCACGAGCTGATGAGAGGCAGGAAGGAGCAAGGACTACCCTGTCATCCTCACTCCGGAGCTGTGTAAATAAGACGACTCCAACCCCAGGAGCTCCGCCTGCAATGCGGGCAGGAGATATGGCTGCGGCAGGGATAAATTCCTATTTTTCCATGCTGGGTTGAACACTACACTACATTATGGAACAATTTTCAAAGGTGGTTTTTTTTTTTTTCCCATCTCCTCAATTGAAAACAAGGACAGCCGCTCTACCTCTGGAGGAATAAAGCCTGTTTCTGTGGACTCACCTGGCGGGGCCACCCGGTCCTGGTAGGTTGGCTTCAGTTCACTGATGGTCAGCAGCATCACCTGGATGGTTCCGATGAAGATGCCGGCCAGGCAGCCGTAAAATATCACGTAGAACAGGAGGATCTTAACTATGAGAACAGACAAGCACAGGCATGACAGAGTCACAGGCGCACAAGTAAAGCCTAAGCCTCCCCAGAAGGAACCGAGCCCCCCACCGGGCCCTGCAGCGCATCCCCGGCCAGCACTGATCTGAGAGTGAACCTCACTCTTGTTAGAGGAGGCTGGAGGTGAAGAAAGGTTCAACTACAACCAAGATTCTGTTGGAAATAGATTTATTCCCTGAAAAACCAAAAACGAAAACATGAGGATCACCAGGAAAAACCTAAAGCCATGTTTGAGTGCTTATGCAATACAGTTAAAATATAACAACACAGTCCCTGGAGACACGTCTTCTTTGCTTTTTTATCCCTTGACATTAAATACTGCGATCGGGGCTCTTCTGCTTCTCCATTTGCTTAAGTGCTTCAGAGTTTTTATGCCAGGATGGATGAGAGAGCAACGAATGCAGAGAAACCTGCTTTCTTCTCTGCTACCGCACTACCACTCTACCGTTAATGTGTATTACTGGCTGAGCATTTTCTTTTTCATGGCGGGGAGTGGGATGATAAACAGGCAAACAAAAGGCAAACAAAAGGAAATCCTACATAAAACTGGCCCACACATTTCTCATGTCATCTCCTGAGTCATGATTGACTTGATGACCAGCATTTGCTTTTTGTCATAGTTCAAAGGGTAACAGGAGAGGATGAAGCAGTTGTAAATGGGGGTGGCGGGCTGAAATGAGCTATCAGTTACTGGTTTACCAGGATTAGGTGCCAGATTAGCTTTGAGTAACATGCTGTACTAGGCACTGCCTGGCAGTCCTGCTGGCCAAACAACCTGACGTGAATGTGAAAGTGGGAACAACCTACTGTAAGGTATGGACTTAGACACCAGACTGCATAAAAGAGACTTAGGTTACTTCCAAAAAGATCCATGTCTCATGCATTCAACACCAGGGACTTTAAGGCAAAGCCACAGAACAAAAAGCTATTACTAAAAAGAAGGTACACTAGAGAGGGGTTGGATACAGGGAGAGGTGGGCACCCTACTGTGGAAATTCACCAAGTGGCCCCCGCATGCATCCAAAAGCCCACTCTCCAGTCAGGAATAGTTCAGGATGATCATGCTATAGAGTTGGTAAAAACAAACGTAACACAGAAAAGGCTCCACGAAAATGATTATAAATAATCCCATTCCTCCTCTATTAAAGAACAAAGAAAAGGGCAAAGGCAAAAAGCCAAGATAAGAAAGACTGAAAGGTTGCATAATGCAGACCTACAGAGCTGCCCAGCTTGAGGGCTCCCTGCAGCAGAACAAGGGTTAAGTGCTGCATACTGTAACCAGGCAGCAGTAGGCAAATGGCAAGGCTGTGACGTCAAGAGATCTGGAAAATTTTTCCAGTGAATGCCCTGAAGAGGTACAAGAGTTGGTATAACACAGTCAGCAAGAGAGCCCCGTAGCCTTTCGCAGTGTCTTCCTTCCCACTCTCTTTTGAGCTTCAAATCATCACATTTGTTTCTTCTAATAACTCCAACGTTTCTACATACAGTCCTTGGACTCCAAATACCTACTTCTAACAACATAGGAAGCTACATAGTTGATGCTACCATTTAAAATACAAATACAGCAACGGAAAAAATAAGCCATTTTGCAAACACAGTGATTAAACTCAAGAATGCACAGCCTTTCCATTCTACCCACAGGATACCCTAAGAGAAGGGAGAAATTTTCCTCTCCAAAATGTTATTTAGCAAAATCTCCCA
Organism: Dolichotis patagonum; assembly: GCA_004027295.1. Taxonomy (NCBI): domain Eukaryota; kingdom Metazoa; phylum Chordata; class Mammalia; order Rodentia; family Caviidae; genus Dolichotis; species Dolichotis patagonum. The sequence goes on from PVJX010003328.1 coordinate 85,996, forward strand.
GTTACTCAGGGAGGTCACCTGGTTGCGGGTGTGGCAGGCTTCTGAGTGGGCTTTCCCAGACACAGGCCACCAGGGGGCTGTTCCAAAAAAGAGAAAGAAAAAAGGCTGGAGGATAAGTAGCAGAGACTACCTGGGTGGCATTACGGAGCGGAAGATAATCGGCAGAGGCATTTCCCTTTGTAAGCAATTTTTCTTCCTCTCTTAGTAAAGTGAGAAAGGTTTTCAGGTAGGAAAAAACTGTACCCTTCAAAGGGTCATAAGCAGAAAAAAAAAAATACGGCATCTGTGCTCACTTGTAAATATAAAACCCACCAATGCTTGTATTAGTTTAATAAAAAGGTGTAAAGTACAAAGTGATTTGTATGTTGTGATTTCTCCACCAGGTGACAGGCCTGAGTTTCCTGCATCCATCTTGGTTTAGGAAAAAAACCTACCTATAAGCAAACCTGAGCCAAGGGCATTTTGCCCTCATCCCAAGGGCATCTGTGCTGGGCCTAGAGCCGGCAAAAGGGCATTTTATCCCCACCAGACAGCCATCTCGGCCACTTCCTCTGCCCCAGAGAGGCTCTCTCATGCCTCACATTGCCAGAAAGGAGCAGACATGTTAGCACAAAATGAAAACCTGCATTTTTAGTCCAGCACCTGCACCTTGGAAAATGGAAGAAGAGAGTCTGCACTGGCAAATCAGTGTGCTGGTACCCTGCAGGATGTGATATCCAGGCAGACATTAACTCTCTCCTAGTCGTGAAGGTGCTGTTTCATTAAACCTTGGCTTAAAGAACAAGCTGTCCATACTGCCTTACCCTCTAAAGCAAATATTATCTTTAGGAGAAACATGGAATTGGAATGAGGAAAGAAATACATTTATGATGGGGAAAAACACTAGAGGGCAAATTTCACAATGTGCCTGGAGTTCATGCAGCCATTGCCCCCCAAACCTAGAGCAGGTCAGACCACTAGGGACAGAAGCCCCAGCTGACCCAGGTAGGAGGCCCGTTCCGCAGTGCTCCCCTGGGCTATCAAGTTGCAAGGAGTTGCTAGGCAATGGCCTAGGCTGGGAGCTTTTCACCCTGCACACCTCACAGTGCTTCACGGTTTACCTTCCATATCAAGGAAGCACAGGGAGCCCTTGTGCCCGAAACAGAGATCAAAATCTCACTGAAGACTCGTCTCCTCAAAATAAAATGAAATAAAACCCTCTTTCTCGTGGCTCAGGGATACCTGTGCCTCCCAGTAACCCCAGGGAGGTTTCACCTTGCCTAACCTTGAAGTGTGATGCATTATTAACCCTTCACTTTTCAGCCTTGTGAGACTCACTACAGGGAGCATTTTTTTTTTCTTTACAAAAATCATATTCCAGCTTCTTCCATTTCAAAATGTCAGCCAAGTACTATTTCCCTGACTCATTCTTCTACTGATTCCCACAGATCCTCACAAATAGAAATACCGCAGAGGCCCCTTTTCAGGGTTCCCTTATGGACTGCAGAGGTGGTGGTGGTGGTGGTGGTGGTGATGATGATGATGATGATGATATTGGAGAGGGAGGGGCAACGGTGCAGCATGGGGGAGTTCTCTCCCTCCCTTCTGCAGTCACGACTCCTGGATTTGCCTACAACTCTTCTGCCCTTCAAAATGACCTTTTAAAAAAAAGGCACCCTTCCAGGCTGTAGAGTGACAAAAAACTAGTAATGTATCTGATTTTCAATGGGGTGGGGAGTCCATCCAACCAAGCAACAGGCTGTACAAAATCTCCTAAAACTGGCTGTTTCTGTATTTGTGCCATGTACAATATTTATTGCACTAATCCTTGACTGTCATCAAACCAAGCTACTGGGATGCACCTGTCCACGGAGACCCTGAAAAACAATCAAACTTGGCCATATTTCTGGCCAAGGCTTAAACCCAGGAGTCCGGATAGGGAGCTTCTCGGGTCCATTTCTGGGCCACTGCTCTGGGCTGTGATAACTACAGTCGTGGCCATGGAACGCCGCAGTGTGCATGGATCCCTCCTCCCGTTCCCTGTCCTTGCTCCCTCCCAGGTACCTACGTGTGACGACAAGAAAGATGCTACGGTACACAACCTCGCCTACATCCCACCAGACTACCTCTGGAGCTTTCCCTTGCAGCTCCAAACCTCACGTTTGAAAGGACCCGGGATTGGCCAGAGAAGGGGACAGATCTAATCTCCCGGAGCCTGAGCTTTCCTGGAAGAGAATGGCTCCGATGCCCAGAAAGCGACGCGACCGCAGCGGTGCCCGCGGCGGCGCTCAGCCCGGCGTCCCCCCACCCCCGCTTGGGGACCCGCCCGCGCCCCGACCCGGGGACTTACACCAGCTGCCGCCGGTTCGGCCCAGGAACTCCTTCTTCTCCGAGTTCCAGATAAACTTCTTCCAGCTGCCCTCCTCCTTGGCTTTCCCGCGGGCCATGGTGGCGGTCGGCGGCCGCAAAGGCAGACACGCAGCTCGGGCGTCCCCGGCGGGCTCTCCGCAGGCTCACGCCGCGCTGCGGTGCCCGAAGCCGGAGTGCGCGACGCGCGCGCCGGCCGGGGCGGGACCGGGGCGGGACCGGCCGCGCAGACGGCGACTGCGGTGCGCGCCACGCACGCTCTCGCCCGCGGGGCTCGGGGTCTCGCGGACCTGCCGCTGTCGCCGGGGACGCGCGCGGGGGCTCCGCCTTCCGCTGCCTCAGTGGGGACGGACGAGGGGCAAGCCACAGGGGGAAAGACCGACGGACGGACAGAGTGGTGGACTGCAGGCCCAGCACGCGCACGCACCGGCCGAGAGCTTAGAAGGTGGCTGAGGGCGCACGCCCCACCTCTACATATACCGCGCCTCTGCGCGGGGCCCGCCCCCCAGCCTGCACGATGACCAATCGCCGGCGCGGGGCGGAGCCTGGTCTCCAGGGGGCGGGACGCGGGGCCCCACAAAGGCGCCGGTAGATGGTGAGAGGGCTGCAGGAGAGTGCGGGCGACTGGAGGAGCGGCTGGGGCATCGGGAGGGGCCGAGGAGGGGCCGAGGCGGGGCGGAGCGAGGAAGAAGGGAGCCCTCTCTTCCCCTGTAGCCTGCCCTCTTACCTCCCTCGTGCCCTGGCTGGAGGCCCACTCAGCAGCCCGCCTGGGACAAGGTCACCCCGGCACCGGCCGGTCCAGCACCTGCCGCCCCCGCCCCCACCGCATTTCCGGCCCACCCTCTAGGTCCAGGCCCGCCCGGCAGCCGGCAGCCCAGGTTGCGAACTGCTCCTCTGTGCGGTCTGAGCCACCTCGAGCAGGACCGCTGCCAGACCCACCCAGCGCTGGCGCCAGGCTCCGGAGAGCACTCCCAGAGTCGTCCCACGGAGCCGGTTGAGGCCCAGGCCAGTGTTAACTTGGGACAGTGCCTCCCTGCGGTCGGCCTCCAGCACTCCCCTCCCTAGGTCGGTAGTGGCCCCGGTGTTCTCCTTGCAGGCTTTTCTGCCCCGTGAGAGGTTTGACCACCCACCACCGTCCTACACTGCGGCCTTAGTGCACGTGTGAGGAATGAGCTCTTAGGGCCAGACGTGGCTCAGCCGACCTGTAACGCAGTACCCTTCCTGTCCTTTACCCTGCATCCTAGAGAAGCCACTCTGGTGCTTCAAGGCCCTCCACGGAGACTGGAGCAGCCTCACAAGTGCACACAGGCAGTGACACGGCAGAAAACCTGGGGACGCTCAAGCCGCTACAGAGAACACCTGACCCAGTGGTCAGGGGGGCCACCCATGGAAAGGATAGGCCTCAGAGTGTGTCTTCAACAGGGAGATGCTGCTAAGGCCACCCTCTGTCCCCAAGGACAACCCTGAGGTCAACGCTACAGGCTTAAAACAAGCCTGACCAGGAATATTGGAGGCTCATATATAGGACGTGGGCCGGCCTGATAGAGCCAGAGTGAGGGGAGAGGCAGCCGCGTGCTTAGCCAGCCTCAGCCACTGCTGCAGACTGAGTCAAGGACAAAGGTGTGTGCTTGCGGAGTGTTAGACACCCTGCTTGCCCCTACAGTGTGCCTAGTGTGGAAAAGCCCTCAACTGGTGGAAGAATCAGGAGAGGCTGAGGCAGGAGAATTGTGCTGAGTTCAAGACAGCCTGGGCTACAAAGTGAGCTCAAGGCCAGCCTGAACTGCGTAATATGACCCTGTCTCAAAAACACACACACAAAAAAAGGAAATGGCTAAGCTTCAGTCACATCGTGCAGGGGTTCCTGAGGGAGGCCATGTTCGTTGTATTTGTTGGGTGCCCACCCATGTAAGAGGGAAAAGACTATGAGAGCAGAATCGGCCCCACCAAGGGAGGGGGCAAGCAAAGAAAGAAGAGATGAAGTGGTTGAAGGAGACAGAGCCGGCCTGTGATCTCTGTCTTCTCCCCTCCCCCAGAAGAAGCATGTGGTAAAACAAAATTTTAATTAGACCCTCTTTTTTTTTTTCTGAAAAAAGAAGAGTCCTACCTGAGCTCTCCAGGGGAAGGCAAATGCCAAGTAGGTGGATGCTATGGCTGCCGAAGATAACCATTCTCTCTTGTCCTTGACCTACTGTCTCACTGGAAGACAGCTCCCCCTCAAACTGCAGTCTTCTAGCTTTGCGCTTTGCCCCTTGCCACCTGTGAACTGTCGTCCAGGTTTTGATGAAGTCCCAAAGGGTCTTGTGCAGCATTTCATCCCAAACCAGCCACCCCTGGGGTTCCTAGATGCATCCCAACTTGCTATTCCTGCTGGACAACATAATTTCAGCCCCAGGGGTCACCACACTCTCCACCTGCCATCTTGCCCTGACCACCTGGGAGGCTCTCACTCAGCTAGCCCCCCCCCCCCACCTGAGGACCAGCAGGACAGACTCATTCACTTCCCAGCTTCAGTACTTGGCCACTGTGTGACCTTGGGCAAGTCACTTGTTGTCTCCTGGGCTGTCCCCTTAGTTGTAAATTTGAAGTGAAATATTGTAGCAAAGATTACATGGTGGTTGTGGGAAAGCATTCAGCACTGCGCCGGGTGCAGAGCGTGTGCTGTTAAGTAGCTGGCTTAATTATAATTCCACTACTGTATTTCCTCATGACCTTGTCTAACCTTGGGGCTGTGGCTCAGACTTTACCACCTTCTCACTGCCAGTGAGCCCCTGCCAGACTCTGCATTCCCATCAGGCCCTAGAAGGTCACCCTGACAAATGCCCCACCCTCTAGGCTACCTTTCCCCTTGCTTCCCAGCCTGCTTCCTGCTCTGTGACCTTCTCTAACTCAAGTAATGAACAACTCAAGTACATAATGTCCCCGAGTTGGACTGGGTGGGGCCGTGTCCCTAGCCCCTCCAGTGCAGGGTGTTATACCAGCAGCAGGTAAAAGCGAAACGTGTGTGATTTGTGGCTGGGCAGAGAGCAGTGCAGGCCTTGGGGAACCAAGAGAGCTGTTCCTTGCATGCCTGGGGAAGGAACATCTCTGCAGGAGGGAGGGCTTCTCTCCAGGAGGAAGTAGGAAAAAAGTCTTAGCTAAGAGGTAAAGACTCACTCATGGGAAGGAGTGTGATTTATCATCCTTTTCTCCAGGCAGCTAGGGAAGACGGGGTTCTGGAGTCCTGTGATTGATGCTGCCCTAGGCTAATGCCATGTGTGGGTGGATAAAGGAAAAGCAGCAGAGAGCAGCAAGGACAGCAGATAGTGAGGGGTTGGGCCCTCTGCTGAGGGAGAATGGTAGATTCCAAGGAGGAAGCAACTAGATGCTTTGGGATGCAGGCAGAATCCTGGAGGCAGAGGTGGGAGAGTCCAGCAGGAGAAAGCAGATGGGACAGGCCTGATTGCAGTGAGGTGGCTAGGTAGAAGCTAAGGCTGGACAGAGCAACTGGCCATAGTAAGATCCTGGTGCTGGAGATGGAGGCTAACAGGGAGGAGCTTGCAAGAGAGGGTGTGACCCTGCCGGCTGCAGGGAAAGAAGCGGAACTGCGAGGGAGAACCCCTCCAGCCTCTGGCTGCCTGTGTCCTCGGCCTCTGAACCCATTGCAGACACAGTTCAGTCCTCTCTGCAGAGGGCTAAAGAGGGCCAGGCTACCAATCCCACGTCCATACGTGTACTCACACAAGGTGGGGCCCTTCTCGGCCAGCCCCAAGGTATTTTAAGTACAGAGTGGCAGGGATGAGGGGACGTGTTGCATGGTGACTCATCCTGATAGCAGGGACAGCACAGTGGCAGGCTGGATTTGTGTTTGCAGTGCAAAGCAGGCAGAGGCACAGATCTGGAAGGAGGCCTTGCAGAGGGCTGCAGCTGGTCTCCGGAGCCCTCACACCATCCCAAAGAGCAGCACTCCGTGCTTCTTAGTGGACCCCCATGGGCTTCCTAGTAAAACAAATCATTCTCCAAATGGTTTTGGTTTCTTAAAGAAATCAGAGAAGCTGTACTGGGACAAATAGAAATAATCCTTTGTCACTTTTGTTCGAGGTCATTCTGGCACTTCCCTATGTCACCAGGGCCGTGCATCCTGGCCCTGCATGAAGACCCAGCTTAAGAATAGTGACACAGGGCCTTTTGATCAAGGCCCACTGGTATGTTGGGCTCCTCACATCTGTGGGAGTCGTTACCTGCTTGTTACCTTGGCCGCCAAGTACTGCCTGGCAGACTTCCAGAAGCTGCTTTTTGCTCTGCTGTTGGCATATGTGCGGTAGCTAGGTGAGCTGGGATTCCTCTCCACCAGCCATGGCCTGTGTCAGATTAGGTGTGTGGATAGTAGACTGAAGACACAGTGTTTTGCTGTGCTTGTCTTAGCAGAACCACAGAGGGACCTGGTCTCTGTGGGAAAGCTTGACTCCTTTGCACGATTGGGAGGTGGTAGGATGAAGTCCAGTGGGGAGGTGATGAACTTTCAGAACCAATCTGCCTGCTCTGTAGTATTTTCCAGTGTGGGTAAGTTGGTTGAGTTTGTTTTTCCTTTGGTAAACCCTCTGGCAACAACAAGCAGTCCATCTTCTACATTTAACAAAAAATAAAGTATGGTACCTAAGCCAGGTGTGGTAATCCCCAGTACTGGGAAGGCTGAAGCAGGAGGATTACAAATTGGAGGCCAGCCACCCCAGGAAATTTAACCAGATCCTGTGTCAAAAATAAATAAAAAAGTTCTTGGGCTGGAAGTGTGGGTAACCCAGAGATAGAGCACTTCCTTTAGCATGTGTAAGACCCTGGGTTTAACCCCAGCACTGGTGTGGAATGGGGAGAAGGGAAAGCTATGCACAGTAGCACAGTTGTCCCAGTGATGGAGTGAGGCTAAGGCAGAAGGGTTGCCTGGTCACAGGTGTTCGAGCCCCACATAAGCTTAATAGCATGACACCGTCTCCCAAAAAAAGGTTCCTTCTATCTGCTTGAGAGAGGCTTCCTCACAGTCAGTGAGAGGCCATACCACATGAAGCATGTTCTCCTCTGCTCCAGGGACAGCTGTTGATGAGATGAGAAGGCCACACTGTATTTTATGACCCGTTTCCTGCTGAAAGACTTGACGTCTTCTAGAGATAAAAGGGAATGTCTGTTTTATGGTCTGCTTAATCTTCAGATTTTTAGTGCAGCTTTAGTGGAAGGCTCAGGAGGTAATGATAGTCATTGTGGATAAAATCCTTGAAGATAATGTGAGAGGGCCACCAGTCCAAACCGCTTGTCCCAGGAGACAAGGTAGTTAGCGAGTTGACTACCTCCCGGGGCCTATCTACTCCCTACCTGCAGCAAACCTGAGCTAAACCCTATCTCCTTAGAAGCTTCTGCCTGACTGTCCGAGTTCTAGACTTCTGAAGAAGAAGCCGAATGTTCTGCTGTGTGGCAGTTCTGTATATACTGAAAAATCTCTCCCATCTCCTTAATTTTTACTTTGTGAAGTTAAAAAAAAAGTCCGCTTTCTTCAATCCTTCCATGAGGTAGATTTCTTCTAACTCTCTTATCGTCTGTGTTGCTTCCCTCTGCAGGATTTCTCTTCTATCACTGTCCTTCTTGAAGCAGGGCTCTGATTTGGAGGCGTATGGAAGGTCCACTCATGTCTATATGTCAGCCGGACACACACATTTTTATGGCTATGCGTTCATGGACTTCTTGAACCAAGGCCTCTCTAATGCTGAAATCACATAAGTGGTTTTTGTTTTGTTTTGTTTGAGGCTGGGTTTTGTTATGTAGTTAAGGCTGGTTTTGATGAACTATGTAGCCCAGGCTGACCGCAAACTGCCTGCAATCCTCCTGCTTCAGCCTCCTAAATGCTGGGATTATAGGCTTATAGGTAAATGTCACCATGCTCAGCTGGGTAAGTATTTTAGGAAAAGATTTTATACTGGAAAACAAAACAAGACAAAACAAAAAAAAACAAGGACACTACCCCACTCAAAATCTAACTCAGGTGAAATGGGTGCTTAGAAAGCAGGGGGCAAGGGATTCCAGTCCCTGGACTCCAAGACAAGGCACTACAAACCTGGGCATCCCAGGGAGCCTTCTGGGCTATTCTAGCTGTCACCCTTGCAATGATTCCCCTTCTTCACCACCCCCTGACTCTCTCCACTTTCTGGGCAGCCCCACTGCCCAGTTTGGTCTGAGTGGAGGTAGCTAGAGAAGAGTTTCATGGCCCTATCTGTCTGTGATCCCACTGCTAATTAGCAAAGCTTTCTCTGCTCTTGGCCTGAATTCCAGGCAGAGGAAATCAGACTGGCACAGCTCTCATTTTCCTAGCAGGTCATAGGTTGCCGGGAGACCCAGGCCTCCACTACGATGGCCCATGTGGCTCCCTCTGGTGTGGTCAAGACATGAAGAAGCAGGGGGTCACACAGGATCAAGTGGCTGCCTGACGTGGAGCTGACTTGGGGCAGGCAGACCCTTGCAGACAAGCAGGTGACCAGTAAGCAGGCAAACATCCCGGCAACTTCCTGTGCCCATACAATATTCTTTGTGAGATGCGGTACCTTTTCACATCACTCTAGAAATAAATTATATGCAGTTAGTTGGCGGGGACCAAACAAAGGGAAGTAATGGGAAAAAAAGCTATCTTTTACTTTGGAGAGGAGCTGGGAAGTAAAAAAAATGTTAAATAATTTGCACAAACTAGATTACAACTTAATTTATTATACTCATTTATCTACTGAGTGTTGAGGAGGGTTTTGTGTTCTCCAGAAGCAAATCTTTTAGAGAAATTGGCTGTTCATGTATCTGTATTATAGCTGGATAACATTAATAAATGACACCTTTGCGTGTTTCGTACCTGTCACACACCTGGCAGTGCACTTAGCAAGCCCACCCAAAGGCAGAGCCCTTTTGCTGAAGTGTCACACAGTGATCCTAACGCCCTGATGGCCTCCTATGCAGTCGCACGGTGTCCCCCCCCCCCCAACATTGTTTCTTGGCTCTAAAAGTCTGCTTTGTACCTGTCCTTACAGGGAGGCCACCAAGGGCTCTGCCCGTGTACCTGAGAGAGATGACTAGCAATAGAGTCACCAGCCCCTGGCTTCCCCAGGAATTCTGGCTTCATTTAACTGTTATTAGAAGATGCACCAGAGAAGAAAAACTGCGTTAACTTTGGACTCCTCGCACTCCTCCTGCCTTAGCCTCCATAGTGCGGGATCCAGGTATGAGCCACCGTACCCACCCAACCAGTTCCTATTACTCTTCTCTTCATTTTACAAGTGGGGCAACTAACTCTGCCATAGATTAAGTCTCTAGGGCCAGAGGAAGGGAGTCTACCTTCAGACCCCAGAATCTGACTCAGAAATCCAGGCTCAAGACCACTGGGTCTAATTCAATCTTCCCTGCACCAACAGCATAAGTCTCCTCGTTTTTCATGTTTAAAGCTTTACAAGTAATGTAAATCTTCACTGAGTCACAGTTCTGAAAACTCTTCTTGGATGCCTGTATTCGCCCACCCCTCGCTGGTCAGTTGCCCACCGTCCACATCGTATTGCCTTGGAAATGAAAGGGATCACAAAGGCTGTTTCAGAAACAGTGTGGTCTTCTCACAGGGGACAGTTTGGCTGGGGAGGAGGCACGATGCCCTAACAAGGCAGTAGCCACGCACCATGGGCAGTGGTTGTGTGCTCCAGTGAATGCCCCAGACCAGAGGGGCAAAGGGAGTTAGAGGAGGGAGGTAACCCCTGTGTGGGAGGTGAGCAGACTATGAGGGTTCCAGGACGGGAAGATGGGAGAGGAAGGAGCGTTTCTGTCACTCTCTTCTTCCCATGAGGCTCCCTGTGCCAAGCCCTGCAGGGCACTGAGGGGTGGCAGTGGCCACACAGCCTGGTGTCTTTAGCCAGGGTGTCAGGAGCGCACATGGAGAGGGATGAGGTGCTTCATCCTGAGAGCTGAGAAACCCTGCCCCAGCCTGCCCGGCCGCATGGGACAGGGTGGGGCAGGGAGGAAAAGCCTGCGTAATGTACATATGACTCGGAGATGGGAGCGTGCCTAGGGTCAGGAAAAACTTTTTGTTTGTTTAGAAAAAATTTTTAAATAAAGGAAAAGCAACTGGGTGTGGTAGAGTGTGTCTGTAATCCCAGCACTCTGGGAGGCCGAGGCAGGAGGATAGGAAATCCAGTCAGCCTGGCCAATTTAGTGACTTGGTGAGACCATGTCTCAAAAGTAAAATTTAAAACACAAGACTGAGGATGTAGCTTACTTTGAATGACCTGGGTTTAATCCCCAATCATGTGTGTGCAATTGCACACATGTGTACATATGATCACACACACACACACACACACACACACACACACACACAATACTTAGAAGCATGGAGTCTGGAGTACTGTTTTCTAAAGGGAGAACGAGAGTGAAGCAGATTGGAGTTTGTTGGGGAACTATGACGTCACTCCCAGCACCCCTCGCTCCTAAAAGAACATGGCCCTAGGGCAGCTGAGCTCCAAGGGTAACTGGGACATTGGACCTCACTCCGAGCATCACTGTCCAGCTAGAAACACATGGCCCTGCCGGTGTCTGTGCCACAAGACAGGGAAATGCGGCCCATGTCAATTTATTCAATGCTCCTAGCACTGTCCAGACCTCTTTCAAATACCAAAGCAGGGAGGAGGACCGTTATCTAACGCTTTCTTTTTCAGGGAGAAAGTTTAGACCCCTTGCTTTTGTGTTAACACAGACAATCCATGGGGAGAGCCAAGTCTTCGGGGCCCAGGAGGTCCTGAGAAAGTGCTCCGAGGGGAGGCAGGGATTTCCTGCCGCTGTGTAATTCTCGGTGCCGTTGGTGACAGCCATAGTTCTGCGTTCATTCGTGAGATTATGTGCTTAAACTTTGACCTCATGAGGACAGGCTTTCCCTGCCTTCGAGTCCGGGTGCGCGCCACGGTCATAGCGCACAGTATGTGCTCAACAAACTTCAGCAGAAGAGGGGAGCGGCTCTCCCCGCACATTCGTCTCCCACCTTCACGCAGTTAATTGCATTATTCTTCAGTCTGTTGACATCGAGCATCAAATTTACCTGGTTAATTGCCTTAAAATGCAGATTCCTGGACAGATATCTGTCCTCCTGAATCAGATAATGGGGCTAGCGCCCAGGAACTGCGTGTGAATTGTCTTCCCAGCTAAATTAAATGGAATGCTTTACAGGCCCACTGTCCAGGATGTGAGGAGTCTGGGAGGACTAGCAGTCGGAGGCTGAGGCAGGAGGATTGCAGCAACTTGGGAGGCCAGCCTGGGCTAGATAGTGAGTTTAAGGCCAGCCTGAACTACATAGCAAGACTGTGTTTCAAACAGAAAAGAAGAAGAAGAAGAAGAAGAAGAAGAAGAAGAAGAAGAAGAAGAAGAAGAAGAAGAAGAAGAGGAAGAGGAAGAAGAAGAGGAGGAGGAGGAGGAGGAGGAAGAGGAAGAGGAAGAAGAGGAGGAGGAAGAGGAAGAGGAGGAAGAGGAAGAAGAGGAAGAGGAGGAAGAGGAAGAAGAGGAGGAGGAAGAAAGAAATAAACTTGTCCTACTACTCTGGTCTTTGAGATCTGAAAATGCCAGGGAAACAGGGAGAAAGCTCTCAGCGGAGCACAGGGAGTCAAGGCTGTGTAATGTGAATGCGTGCTTCTGCGTAACATCTCTGCAGGGGAGATCTGAAAGAAACAAAGACTTGATTGTTAGGAGTAACTCCCTGTCTTGCCTCCCCCACCAGCCCTTGTCCCCTGTAGACTGGTGACACAGTGCCATGCCACCCTTTGGACTTCTGAACCAAGCACTGAGTCCTTCCTGGAACCCAAGGCTGATTTCAAGCCTCTAAACTTAGAAAGGCCTATGGTCACCCATCCAAGATACCCAAACCAGGGAGCTGGAAAACTGTAATCCTTGTTTCCTTGAAGAAAAACCAAAACAGAGTATCCTGTGTCTTGAAGTTGAAATGCAGTTTAACTACAGAGGGGGAAAGCCCATGGCAAGATTTGGGTGACTGTTTTTGTCTATCTTTCTTTCTGGTCACCCATTGGCTCCTTTTACTCCATCCCAAAGGCCCTTTCTTCTCCTTCTAAGATTTCTTCTCTTTAGGGCAGGTTCCTTTTTTTAAAAAGATCCTAAATGCTTTACCTTCCAAAGATTTTTTTGTCCTTTTCTCTCATTGCCTCAGGATCTACTTCCTTTTGAAAACCATTATCCCAAGGTCTTGAATAATCACTGTCATTTCGTCTTTAAAGAAAAAAATAGAAAATTTAGCTACACACACACACACACACACACACGCCTGTAATCCTAGCATTCTGGGAGGTCAGGTAAGATCATACAAAGTTTGAGCTCAGCTCAGGCAATGTAGAGACCTCGGGGACCCTGTCTCAAAAATAAAAATTAAAAGGGACTGAGGATATGGCTCAATATGAAGGCCCTCCATTCCATGCCCAGTACTATAAAATTAAATTAAATTAAATTAAAATATAAATAAATAAAATGATAAAATAAGTAAATCATCACATTTCACCAAATACACAACTTCTATAATTAATAGCTCAACTAAAACAAAATATCAGCATAAATGGAGATCATGAATAAAAGGAAAAATATTGAAACCATGAAACTTTCACAACATAAGAAAAATCCTAAAAAGGAACTCAAATAAGTACCTGGCGGCCAAGCAGGAAGAAGCAGTTTTCCTTAAATCCTGAGCTCCAGGGCAGGGACATAGCATTCCCTATCTACATTCTCCAGAGGGCCCAGCACAATGCCTGTCACACACAGGTAGTAGGAAATAATTACTGAGTAAATGGCCAAAGGGTGGAAGGAGCCCTAGTTTTAACCCTGGATCTGTTGGTTTATTTTAAGGTTAATGTTCAAAGAAAACTTCCAAAACCAGAAGGTTCAGAGTAGCAACTCACCTGGCCAGGTGGTTCTGAAAAGGACCAAGGGTTTCAGGCTGTTTCCTCTTTCTGGGATCTGGGTCTGGTGGTCTGGGATCTTACACTAGAAGGTCCCCAGCTTTTCAGAGATGTCTCCAGGTTATGATAATAAAAATAAACCCTTTAATGACAAAATTCAGGGTATTTTGGCTAGAAGTCCCTTTGTAAAGTTAATCAAATGTATTTCATTGTGATGGAAAGTACAGGGGTTTTAGAACAATAGCCCCCCTGGTGCTGTGAAAGGGATTTACCACCCAAGGCTCCTGTTCTTATCTTGGAACCGGACAACTGTGTTTTATTGTCTCTTGGGATCTTGAGATCTTCAAGTCAAGGATTTAGGACTTCATAGGAACTCGCTAAATGACAGCATTTCCCATGACAATTTAAGTTCCATGAGATCTGGGATTGTTTTTTGGAAACGCAGTCTCCCTATGTTGTCCAGGCTCACCTTGAACTTGCTAAGTAGCCCAGACTGGTTTTGAAGTTCCAGTTCTCCTGCCTCAGCCTCCCAAATGCTGGGATTACAGATGCGTGCCACCATGCCCAGCAGGTCTGGTACTATTGCTCACTTTGTCCCTGCTGGCTCCCACAGCCTGACTTCAAATAAGCACAACAATATGTATTATGTAAATTTTTTATTTGCTTAATTACCAAGTTACAGGCTGGAAACACCCCCTGTAATTTGAATATACTGAGATAGCAGGATGTGGTTTGCTTACGTCTGCATTGGCCGGCAGACACTGTGTCTGTACTGTGACAGCCACAGTCCTGTGCTTGCTGTGCATCCTGTGGGACAGTAGGTGTATGCTGTGTATCAGTGGATCTCCAAGTGTGAGTCACAGACCCACAGCAGCAGACTCAACCGGTACCTGTCAGAAATGCAGATTCTCAGACCTACTGAGTCAGAAACTCGGGCAGAGGCCAGTGCCCCATTTTCACATCCCTTGTTTGCTGCTGCGAGAAGTGGGACTTCAGATGGATAGGAAAGTGTCCTGTGCTGTAATTAGAGGCAGTGTGAGCATTCGCTCCCTGAGGGCGGTTGACTTGCACATGCAAAACATACCCCACTGGAGGTTTTAGCACGTGATGCTTATATAATTAATTTCTCCAGGTGGAGGACTTTTAGGGCCTCTACTGAGTGGTGGGTTGGTAATTCCAGCACCTCTCCAGCTGACTGGCTTTGCAGACAGTCCTTAAACTGCTGCCTTCCCCCCCCATGCCTCTCCCACCAGCAATGGCAGAATGGGCTGGGCTGGGCACAGGCTCACTCTCAATGCTAAGCTGACCAGCCAGAGACCCCAAAATATAGCGGCTCAAAAAAATAGTGCTTCCATCTGGAGGTGAAGGGCCCGGATGGAAAGGAGGCCCTGTCTGTGGAGTCGGTTATGCTCCTGTCACTGCCCCACACGGTGTCCTGCTCCACGTGCCAGGCTGATCTGCAATGCATCTGCATTTTATCCTGTGGAGCCCTTCCAACACCGGGAGCGCCAGCTTTTTCTTTTGTCTTTCATTTGATGGTAGAACCCACTTACAGGGAAGACACTGGATTCTCTTGGAGTCAAACAATAAGGTGTGGCCGAGCAGAGTCCCCTCTTGATTGGGTCACAGTGGTACCCACCTCCATCTTCTGTCTGTTGATAAGGAACTTGATGAAGGCAGGAGTGGTGGTGCACACCTGTCATCCCAGCAGTTGGGAGGCTGAGACAGAAGGATTGCTGAGAGTCTGAGGCCAGCCTGGGCTACACGTGGAGCTCACGATCAGCCTGAATCATAGGTTTAGAGGAGAGAGAGAGAGAAAGAAAGAGAATATATTGGAAATGGATCAAATGACCTTTCTTTTTAGTTTTTGTACTCGGGATTGAAACCAGAGCCTTCACACAGAGCTAAATCCCTAGCCAGCTTTTTTATTTTTTGAGGCACGATCTCACTAAGTCACTCAGGCTAGACTTGAACTTGCTATTTTCCTATCGAAGCCTCCCAGAGTGCTGGGATTAGAGGTGTGCACCGTGGAACCTGGGCCTAACTACTAATAGTGTTCATAGAAGATTCTTAACCTGAATGTGTTGAAACCAAGTTCTGAGTACAGGCTTTAAAAACCAGACAAACCTCAATCAGAGTTTGATTCCCTCCTCTTAGCTATTAGTGACCTGGGGACATTACATACTCTACAGTTTTCTTTTAGCGTTAGATCGTTTTTAGTTTTATTTGAAGCTTAAAAGCATCTTACAACACCTGGCAAATAATGCTCATTCATCTGATCAAATTCCCACTTGCTACCCACCCCACCTTTCTTTCCTTGATTCTACAAACAGAAGTTCTTGGGATTGTAATGGCCTCATTATTTCACTGCAAATTCTGAGATAACAAGACACAGCTCAGAGGGAGACCCTAGCCACTCCGGGTAGATGAGACCAAGCCAAGCTTTGAGCATATTAAAGCTCAACACTGACTTTAGTTTTTACTTCAAAGGTATGAAATACCATTGAAGGCTTTGTCTGATTTCCCTCAGTTATTGTAAACTCTCACTGAATGTACACACATATTATATGAAAAAGACAAAGCGATTATAAATACACATGGGAAACATTGGTACAGGCGAGAATTCTATCACTGAACCACGCATGCACCATGAAAAGTACTGTGTACAGAGCAGTTTCTGCAACTGTGCTAGCCATAAGGTTCTTAGAGGTAGACCCTACATCTTCTTTCCTCAAGGAATCCTGAAATGCTAGGACTGAAAGGGCCTTTAGAGGTCATCGGATCATTCTCATGTCTGAAGACAGTACTCTTTACTATGTACTAGCTCCTTTACTAGCACCATGCTTACACAGTAGGTGCTTATTAGAGGGCAGTCAAATACATGGATGAATGTCTTTTAGATGCTTAACAATTTGCCCTTTCCAGGTGGACAAGGTTGGTCCCTGTCTGTATTTTGGGAGGTTGAAGCAAGAGGATCACAGGCTCAAACCCAGCCTGGCCAATTTAACGAGATCTTATCTTAAAAAATAAAAAGCCTAGGTGCAGCTCAGTGCAAAGGCCCTGAGTTCAATCACCAGTATGGAAAAACTAAATTACAATTTTACCTTTTCCCCATACTCTGGGACCAGTCTGAATCTCTGAGCATAGTCATTATGCATTTTATGCAATCCTTAATCACCCTGTGGGAGTTTACATGTTTTATGAGCTTTTCCTTTGAGAAATAACCTTAACAGTAGGTCATGTTTAGCTTAGAATAGTCTAGTGAACTTGGACATTTTGAAGAACACTTTCTTGGGCTTTCTCTGGTTGTTGTCTTAGACTCACAGTCTAAAATGACAGCACTTGGGCCACACTACTGGTGAACCTTGCAATTGTACAGGGTCCCCACCCCATGTTTGGTTTAATGCTCAGTCACCATCTTCTTAAAATGTTAAATAATTTTTAAACATGTATCCCATTTTCATTTTGCACTGGAGCCTGCAGTTCCGGTAACGGTCCTGCCTGGCCTCCTGTAGGTGCTTGAGAATTTTCTCTCTCTTCACAGTCTCTACCTTCCTGAAGGCAGTAAATCTTGGGGCAGCACAGACCCCCACATAGGAGGAGCAGAAACTTCAGCCTTGCCTTTAGAATAAGTGCTATGTATGTTCTTCAGCATCAGTGGCTTCTTCATGCATGTTGGCAAATAAATGCAATGGACAGGACATGTGTTGGTCACTGTCTGGTGCCTGCCTCTGAACTCTGGGCTTAGCTCCTCATTTTTCTTACCTATGCTGCAAGCCTGGGAGGGGTGCTGCTCTTCTGATCTCACAGGGGGAGAATAGAGGCAGCTCACGTGGTCCCTGAAGCCCTGGATATCTGCTTCTAGAACCCTTTCCCATTTTTCTTACCCACAGTCCCAAAAAGACTTGAGAGGACAGGGATTTGTCACTGTGCACACCTCCCCTTTCAGCATCAGGTCAGCCACCAGGATGGGTTATTCTAGGCTCTCCCATGAAACCAGAAGTCAGGGGGCCTCCAAAGCAGATAAGCAAGCCAGGGAACTGTGCACTCTGCGGTCTGAGCGCAAGCCAGAACTCACCGCAAGCCAGAACTCACCGCTTGCAGCAGAGTGGGAAAGGACAGCTCAGTCCCTGGCTCTTGGTTCTGTTCCCGAGACTCCATGTAGCTCTGCCCTGCACTGGGCACCAAATGAGGTCCCGGAGACAACAGTGAGAAAGACCCACAGGAAGAAGCAGACTCCACAGCCTCTTCATCCCAAAGTTTTGTCTGCCGTAATTTCAAAGTTGAGGAGTCAGAAATGGGCAACATGCAAGTTCTCAAGTGCATAGGAATTCTCCTTATTTGAACTTTGTTAAAGATTAGAATCCTGGGCCAGGTGGCCTCCAAATGAAGCCTTCATAATTTGCATCCTTGTTTTAACAGTTGGCGAGGGACCAACTTCTTCCTTAACAAACAGGAGCACAGTTTTTGACGAGTGACATGAAGAAGAGTTAAGTGGCAAACAAGTTCAGCCCCAAGTCCCATCCCCAACCCCCACCTGGCCACACAGCCGTGTAAAACCCTAGATTGTTTGATAACCAGCAGGGCAAGGAGGCCACAGTTACCTTCAGCCAACATAGGACTGGAGCTTAGTTCTCTGTGTGTGTTTCCATGGTAACCGTGATAACAGCTTGTATTTATAGACCTTGTATCTCCAAGGAGCTCAAAGCACTTTACAGACACATTATCTCTCTTTTATGGGAGTTTGAGAGGGAAGAGAGGGAGGGAGAGAATAGAAGATGGAGAGGACGAAGGAGGGACAGGGAACATGTTGTATTCTTACACACATCTCACAGATGGCACGGAGTGGGGAAGTCAGTGACTCAAGGTGGCCTGATAGACCAGTGACAGATTGTAGACTGAATGGCCCCCTCCTCCCCAGCTCATATATCGAACTCCTGGAACTCTTGCTGCTGGCCTTGGGCAGATGTCAGGGTGAGCTGCTCCCTCTTGGTCATCTTGCTCTGTTCAGTGTTGTGTGGGTGACTCGACAATTCAAGGACATCAAAGGCAGTGTGGCTTTATTGTTGATGGAAAATAGAGGGACAATGGAGATTTGGGAATAATGTCTGCAGTCTTTATAGCCAGATAGCCACCAGGTCCTAGATGTCCTGATGACCTCAGACAAAAGTTCTGGACACACATTGCCCGTGGGGTGGAAATGGTTCTTCAAATGAAGTCCCATGTGCCCCATACACCTAGGGGGTGCTGGGTGCTTCTTCTTGAGATGATTCCCTGACCTGTTTTTTTTTTTGGTACTGGGGATCGAACTCATGACCTTGCACTTGCCAGGCAAGTGCTGTTAAGTAAGCATGGGCTTAGGGCTCTTCGAAGGCTACAGACTCTGAATGGAAAGCCACGTACTCTTCCTCATTTATAAATTTCTGTACAAGAAAAGGCCACATTCTCTGGTAGAGACCTCAACCCGGGTGGGACGGAATGACCCTCAAGCTCCCCAGCCCTGGAAGCTGTGTGTCCTCGCCTGCTTTCGTCAAACTTTGCCAGCTCCAATCCCCACCTTCTTACCTTGGAAGGCCTGTTCCGCTCCTTCCTTCCTCATTTAGCCTTTGGAAAATAGGATCCATTTTTCTCATTTAAAAGAGTCATTCACTAGGTGTGATGGCAGAGGCCTATAATTCCAGTGCTGTGGAGAGCTGAGGTAAATTTGAAGCCCAGCAGGGCAACTTAGGGAGTCAGCGTTGACCCTGTCTCAAAATAAAACATAAAAAGCATTGGAAGTGTAACACAGTGCAAAGGCCCTGGGTTCAATCTCCAGGACTGAGAAAGAAAGTCATTATCTGTGGAGCATTCTGTTAATCCCTGCTGCAGTCCCCATGGCAATCCTGGGAGATAATACGCTTCCTCCTGAAGGTTTTAGGTTGTTGATCTTCCTCCAGCCACCTCAGGGTGAAACCAAAGATAGCTTCTCCTGCCTTCTATCTGTTTAGGCACCAGGGACAATGGCCTAAGAGGCTGTTTGGATAATTGGGCCCCATGAAAATTTAAATATTTGATTTACAAATAGGCTTTTGACTCCCAAAGCAAAAAGAAATAATGCAAAGGACACTCTGAAGAAAGGAACTTCTGGTTCCTGCACCTTATCCTCAGTACCTAGAGGTCACTCACCTAGGCACAGTAGGCTGCCTTCTGTTTCCTTCTGTTCCCCCAAGGGGCAGGGCTCCCTGGTACTCTGGCAGGCTCCACAAGGGGAGGAGCCAGGTTGGGTTTGCCTCTTCTGCAGCCTCTAGTGCCTAGGATCCTAAACCAATGACCTCCCTAGGACCCTCCTGCCCTAAGCCATCACTTCTTACACATTTCAAACCCCACCCTCTGCTTGGTCTCCCAGAGACTCTACGGCATGGAATCTTTGCAGATCACAGCTCTTAGCATGTGCTGCAAATAATTCCTTATGTTTGACAGGAGGTTTTATTTTATTTATTTATTTTATTTTGACAGGAGGTTTTAGATAATGTTGAAGGTAGCTTTCAGAAGTGGAAAACACTATTCAAAAGTTCCCTTTGGATTTAAAATGCATATATTATGACAATAAAAAATTAGAAAAATGTTTTAGTTCACAGTATGCTTGAAATTTTAAATAAAAATTAGATTGTTAAAATAAAAATCAATTATTTTTATTAAAATAAAGTTTTAAAAAGAACTAAAATACAAATTAGAAAAATGTGGTTTATTTTAGTTCAGTTCATGCAAGCAATTGCAGAATTTAGCAAATATTTCTAAAGGGCCTGTGCATAAAGTTAATTGCTTTAAATATTTTAATCTGTGGTTATGTATTTATATCCAATTGTTATCCATTTGTGTCTCAGTATTTCTGTCTCTGACTCTCTCTCTCTCTCTCTCTCTCTCTCTCTCTCTCTCTCTATATATATATATATATGTATATATTTCAAGGAATTGTGAGTTAACAAAACTTTCTGGACTACTTCAATCCTGATGTACATTAAGATCCATTTTCTTCTGTTCTCCCTAAATATAGGGTCCTAGGGTTCCCGTAAACTTAGTATTAACTCAAAACCATAAAATTCTATATCAGTTGTATTTTAAATTATAATTGTAAGGATATCACTTACTCTTTTAAAAATTAGAATTATATGCAAGACCAAATACACATTATTTTTTTCTTAATGCAATTATTAAAATCATTAGCAATTTTGGTTCCTCAAATTTTGGTTTGGTGGTCTCAAAGCTCTCCATACTTCATTGTCAGCCTTCCTGGTGGTAAGAAGCATGAGGCCTATCTAAAGGGAGACATTTGCCTTAGGAGGAAAAGAGGTTACTTACAAGGAAAATTTTGGCTGCAAGATGGGCTTCATGATGATAGGACCCAGTTTTCTTTAATGGTCTTCAAGTGGTAGCTTTCCCATGGGAGAGGTAGATGTCCCATAATTCAGTGAAATATTCCTATTCCTGCTGACCACTTCCCTGGATTTTACATTCCCTTGGTCCTTAAGATTCATAAATACATTTTCAATTAGCTAATTTTAACTTGATAATATTTTTTAGATTTGTAAACTTTGTCTTTTGGCTAATAATAAGTGCATTTAAGCTTGATGACATTCTCTCTCTCTCTGTCTCTCTCTGTCCCTTTCTCTCTCTCTCTCTCTCTCTTTTTTTTTTTTTTTTTTTTGGTCTTTTTGAGACAGGGTCTCGCTGTGCAGTTCAGGCTGGTCTTGAACTCACTTTGTAGCCCAGGCTGGCCTTGAACTCTCAACAATCCTCCGCCTCAGCTTTCCAAGTGCTGGGATTACAGGCATGCACCACCATGTCCGGCTTTTTTTTTTTCTTTTTCTTTTTGAGACAGAGTCTCCCTAAATCACCCAGGCTGGTCCTGAACTTGCAATCCTGCCGCAGGATTGCAATTAGCTGGGATTACAGGAATGTGCCACACTGCCCAGTTTCCATTCTCTCATTTGTAGTACCACACCTCACACAGGGCTATTTAACATGATTCTGTGTTGAATTTTGCCTACCTGCAGTGAAAAGATATTGACTGAGGAGTTGAGGGAAGAGTCCGAGGGGTGTGAGGATAGTGGGCCTTGGTGGGCACGTGAGCATCTGAACCTACAAACAGTGGTAGCATCTTGCTTAAGTTGGTAACTGGAAACCAGTTTCCTACTTGGTAGCGAACAAACAGAGCTGTGTCCAGGTCCAATCAATTCCTCCAGAACATGAAAGAAGCCTCCCGTCACGGATGCCATGAGTAGACAAAGTGATACCTTTGAAATGTGTGAAATAACGTAAGACTCACATTTCCTTCAGAGCGCTGTGGCACAATTCGGAGCAGAAATGCCCTGCTGGCCTTTTAAGCAGAATTCCCAAAGGTTGCTTTTGATATCACTTGTTTGAAAGAGCCCATGTTCTCAAAGGCAGGAGAGTTTCAGGATTTAGAGTTCCAATGGCTTTTGGTCTCCCTGCAGGTAAGAAGAATCACAGTCCTCATGAGTCTTGTAGCTTAAACCTGGCTGTACATTCCCAATTATGTATTTGCAAATTCTCATCCCCAGGATCCATCCTGGATCAGTAAAAATCTGATTCTGGATTCTGAGCACAAGGGTCCCTTCTTCGTGGAAGTATAACTGACATACAAGAAATCTCCTCTATTTTAAGTGACTTATGCAAACATGAACAAAACCATCCTTGGTTTCATGAACCAAGATCATGAACATACCCACTGCTGTCCACCCCTCAAGTTTCCTGTGCATCTTTGTCATTTTTTCCTCTACCTTTCTAGCAGCCAGTGATCTGGTTTCCGTTTCTATAGATTAGTTGGCATTTTCTACAGTTTTATAGAAATGTAATCATGCAGTGTGTACTCAGATTTTTTAAATCTTTTGTCTTTCACTTGGCATCTTGAGATCCAGCTATGTTGTTGTGGATAGCACGGGCATTTTCTTCTTCTTTTTCCTTTTTTTTTAGACATATATTTCCCCGTCGTGTTATGAATTAAAAACTGGTGGTCAACTTAACACCAGCTGAATTAAATCAGCATGGTGCTGAGTGAGGATGGCCCACCTAAGGAAAGTTGCCAGCATAAAAGGAGACGTGGAGAGGAAGAGTGGGGCATTGTGGGTTCTCCTAAGTGCTGTTGTTTTGAGCTGTTGGTTTTCCTGGAGGAGCTTGTAATGGCTAGCTTCCCTGATATGAATTCAGCTATTATCACTGGAGGAGCTCGGGACCTCGTTGCTGAGAGTGGCTGTGGTTCACTTTGCGGGAGCTCTGGTCCTTACATTAAGCATCACTTCCTGGCTCTGGAGGGGAAGATGTGTGCTGTTTAATCTCCAGGAGAAGCTTGTCACGCTGGCTTCCTGACATGTACTCTACTGTTCTCATTGTTGGAGGAGCACAGGGCCTCATTGTCACTGAGGACGGCTGTGGTACTTTTCAGGGGAGCTCTGGGCCTTACTTTGAGCATTGTTTCCTGGCTCCAGTGCAGAACCCTCAACCTACTGGCACAGATTCTTTACCTGCTGGCACAGACTTTTTAGCATCCACTGCTGACCTTCAGGCCTTCCCAGCACAGATCCATATAACAGATTTGCATAAGTTGTTGTGGGCTGTAAGCCCGCAGCTAGTTGGTCTCGTGGCAGGCATCGTCATGGGCTCTAAGTCTTCAGCTGGACTCAGGCAGGATACTGCTGTGGGATCCAGGTCCTTGGCTGGATTTTCTAGGTCTTTAGTGTTGTGGACAAATTTCCTGCACTTTCTTGTATTTAACTCTGGGTGACCATCATAAAATAATATACATTCTGTGTCCTGTGTATAATTGTTCTTCTTGAAACCCCTGACTGCGACACCCCAGTACTACTGAGTTGAAAGCAACCAGCCAAGCCCTGTGCTCCTGGCTGCCCATGAACTCCAGATGCCCCTAGCATCTCATTCATGAAGACTCTGAGCAGCTCTGAACCTGGCTCAGCATGGACCCAAGGCAGTTATCGTTGGCCCAGGTTGGTGCCCCCTTTGCGTTCACGGGGCACAGGGAACAGCTTCTATGAGGCCGCAGTATTTCCTCTCCCCAGGGTGTTGCATCTCCAACTCGTACCTTTCATGCCTGATGCCCAAGAGCTGCTGCCCAGAGGCTTTGCTCTTTCTCTTGTGGGCTCAGTGCACACGCATCTTCCATCCCTGGAGTCAGCAAAACTGGCACAGCGGGCTCTTGGCTCCCTGTTGGTCACTTGGCAAAAATATTCCTGTAACTGGAATTCATTCTGGAATATGTTTTACAAATAGGGTTTCCTGGGAGAGTATTTTAAATTCTCTGATCAAAGTATGATGAGCTGTTCTGGCTGAGAGTTTCCAACTCTTATGAGACGGAGATCCCAACAGGTGAATCTTAGTCTTTGGTTTCACCCCAGCCCCTTAATTGGAACACCTTTAAACTGAGTAAAGACTCCAAACAAGAACATTCAAAGTGCCAGGTGCAGCGGCGCACACCTATAATCCTAGCAATCAGAAGGCTGAAGCAGGAGGATTGCTGCGAGTTTGAGGCCAGCCTGAACTACATAGTGAAACTCTGTCTCAAAAAGACACATTCAAAGTGTACAGAAATATTTAAGCTCTTGGCTCAGGGAATGTTTTATTTCCCCCAAGGCCTTTGAGTACTGTTGTAGTCAGGGTTTATAAGAGAATGTATTTGGGCTGGGGATTTAGCTCAGTGGCATAAGTGCCTGCCTGGCAAGTGCGAGGTCATGAGTTCGATCCCCAGTACCGCAAAAAAAAAAAAAAAAAAAAAAAAAGAGAATGTATTAAATGTAGGACATAATTTATAGGATTATTTTATAATATTCACCCCCTCCAAAAAATGCAGAAGAGTGAACAAAATCTGTCCATGCACTAGAGACCCAGTGAATCCAGTGAGGGCCTGGATCCCACAGCAATGTCCTGCAGTGTTCAACTGAAAAACTAGAGCTCATGGCAAAGTTCTTCATGAGTCCGGCTGGAGGCCTAGAGCTCATGACAATGTCTCATGCAAGTCTGTTTCATGGATCTGTACTGGGAAGGTCCAAAGGTCAGTGGCGGAAGCTAGAAAATCTGTGCTGGAAGGATGAAGGATCTGTGCCAGCAGGCTGAGGGATCTGCACTGGAGCCAGGAAGCAATAAAGTAAGGACCAGAGCTCTCTCGAAGAAAAGCACAGCTGTCCTCAGTGACAGCAAGGACCTGAGCTCCTCTGATTAGAACAACTGAGTTCATATCAAGAAGCCAGTGTGACATGCTATCTTGGACACAACTTCCCAAACCAGGGGACTGCAAAGACTTAAATAAAAGACACAAATAGTGTGGTTTTAGGGATCCAGGAGGATCAAAACCCTCTGGTAGAATTCGAGTTTCTCTGGAGGCTGAGACAAAGGACTTCTCTGGGCAGCTCGTATTTATTTGGTTTTCTTTTTCTTTTTTTTTTTTTTTATAATTTTATTTAAAGAGGAAAAAACAAAACAAAATAAAACAGAATAAAGGGTAGCAACCATACAGTATTCCAAGGAAAAAAGGAAAAGTACAACAATAAAACCTAAGAAATTATTACTTGACTAATTACATACTGACTTCTTGGAAATAGTTGTTCAAATTACAAAGTTAAAGCATGTA